>APFE031045493.1:176128-190206 GCA_000404065.3 Pinus taeda
TCCCTCTTTTGGATGGGGTAGCTCCTCTCTTGATGGGATAAGCTCCTCTATCATAGGGATGCATGAACCATCTGGAGGCGCTCAATACACGTTAAAAACTATTCTAGAAGGCTCTAGAAGTGACCACAAGTAACTTTTTAAAGATGAAACTCGCGCCTTTTGACCTTTACAAGGGTACGCACCCAACCTTTAGCATACAGAGCGTATAAGTACGCAGGTACAGTGTATTTGGGGTGCGTACACGCAGGCAAGGTAGAGAGAATCTGCGTACCTAGAGATAAACATGTTTTTAAGTGACTTTCTCTCTTTTGAAGTTTTGACATGAAGAGCAGAGGTATGGGGCTTGACAAAGAGGACAATATGGCTATTGATGGGGCCATATAACTGCAGATAGTCAAGGTGACAAAATTCAGTGTAACAGACATTTCTCGACATCCTCCATTGCTAGGCACAAATATTTTGTCATTTTTATAGATGAATTCTCATGGAAGTGTTGGATCTTCTTCATGCGGAAGAAGATTGAGACGTTCTCCAAGTTCGTAGAATTCAAGGCATTGGTTGAGAAAGAAATAGGCAAGAAGGTGAAGGCTCTCAAGAGAGATAATAGAGGTGAGTACATGTCGAATGAATTTAAAAACTTATGTCCAAGAGTAGGCATTCAACGAGAGTTATTAGCACCAAACAACCCACAACAAAATGTGGTGGCTGAAGGAAAGAACCACAACATTGTGGGAGTAGTGAGGGTGATGTTCCATGATCAAGGAATACCTCTACATTTGTGGGCCGAGGCATGCAACACAAAAGTCTATGTGTAGAACCAGAGTCCTCGTCATATTTTGGGCATGATTACAATGAAGGAGCATTCTCGGGGAGAAAGATGGATGTGTCACACTTTAGGATTTTTTGAGCCTTTGTTTACTTCCATGTCTCCAAATCATCAAGGAAGAAGCTAGAACCGGAAACATAAATGGTGGTATTTATGGGTTATACAAAAACTCCCCACAACTACTGTGTGTACATGGAATCCCTCATAATGAAAATTGTAGGACGAGATGTAAAATTTGATGAAGACAAAGCCATGTGGTGCTCTCTTAAGAGGGAGGTTTGGATCCCACCATAAGAGAAGATTTTAGCTCCAAACAAGGAACTTCAGGAAGTTTTGGATTAGCCACAAATTGAGGAGAAGAGAATGGAGACAACCACTTAAGCAGAGCCATCCAGAGAAGGGAGGAAAAGGACTAAGGAAGTTGAGAGACTTGTGCCAGATGAAGACAGAGAAGGTCACCAGATTGGTACACTGGCTACATGGCCCTAATAACTAAGCTTGTGGAGACTAACCCATCCTTTTTCAAGGAAGCAGTAGAGAAACCTATATGGGTTGATGCAATGGTGGAGGAATACGAAGCCATTATAAAGAAAAGTGTTTGGGAAGTGGTCCCAAGACTAGCAGACAAATCATTTGGCAGTTGGAGATGGATCTTTAAGGTAAAGCATGTAGCAGATGGAAGCATAGAAAAGTACAAGGCCATATTTTTGGCCAAGGGGTATTCTCAGGTTGAAGGGATTAAATATGAGGAGACATTTTATCCCATAGCAAGGTAATCATCCATCAGATCAATACTTCCTATGGTTGCACAGATGGGGTGGGAGATCCACTAGATGGATGTGAAAACAAAATTCCTCAATGGATCCATTGAGGAAGCAGTGTATATCGAGCAAATAGAAGGCTTCGAGAATTTTGATCGAGAGTCTGATGTGTGCAAACTCAAGTTAGCGTTGTACAGTCTCAAGCAAGCACCCTGTGCTTGGTACACCAGGATCAATAGCTATCTCACTAGTTTGGGCTTCATCAAAAGTGAAGCGGATGCAAACCTCTATCGTATTTTGGTAGAAGGTAAATTCTTGATTATTGTCTTATGTGTTGATGACTTGAATTTGACTGGTGATGAGCATATTATCAGATCTTGCAAGGAGGAACATGCAAGACAGTTTGAAATGAAGGACATAGGTCTCATGCACTACTTCCTCAGAATGGAAGTATGGAAAGGTGATGGGGAACTGTTTGTCTCTCAGGAAACGTATGCCAACAAGATACTTCAGAGGTTACACATGGACAACTACAAACCCATGGAGACACCTATAACAACCAACTAGAGGAAAGAGGATGCCAATTTAGGTGAGGAAGTGGATCATACTGCTTACTAAAAGTTGGTGGGTTCACCAATGTATCTTGTGAACACATGACCTGATATGTGCTATGTAGTCAACAAGCTGAGTGAAGCTATTTTTAGGATAGCCAAATTATTTTGGAGGGCAAGTAAGCATGTTCTATAGTACCTCAAAGGCATGACTCAGTTGGACTATGGTACACATGGATAGAGGGAGTGAAGCTATGTGAATTCATAGATGCAGATTCGATGGGGATTCCATCAAACCGAAAAAGTACATTAGGTGGAATCTTCAGTGTTGGGTACACAATTGTTTCTTGGTAGAGTAGGAAGCAAAGGTCTATGGAACTTAGCTCGATAGAAACAGAATACATGGCTACCAATCAAGTAGCATGTGAGGTGATCTGTATGAGAAAGATACTTGTTGGATTGTTTGGTCAAATGATGGATCCAACTGTGATCTACTGTGATAATAAAATTTACATCAATCTCTCTGAAGAAAAAAAAATCAACATTGATCTAAGTGTATAGATATTCGATATCACCATTTACGGGATTGTGTGTAGATGCAGATAATGTTGTTGCAGTACATTCTGACGGAGGAGAAAGATGTCGACATTTTGAAAAAAGATTTGTCAAGAGGGAAGTTCTAGTTCCAGAGGTGCAGTATAGGGCAATTGATAATCCCTTTATTGTTGAGACGGAGTGTTGAAAATGCAGCAAGAAAATCTCAGTTTGACCTTGCCTTGTTCAAACTAGAGAAAATTCGAATTTCCATTTCAGGAGAAATATTAGAGGTCGTTAACTAAGGTGACATGGCACTTGTCACTTAGTTAACTCAGTTAATTCAAGTTTGGGAAGCTTGAGTTCAGTTCAGTATGATTGATTTCTAATTTATAGCAATCTATTTCAGTTAAATTGAGGTATGGTTAGTTAAACTAATCATAACTATTAGAGGAACTAGTGGAAGGTCAAGTTGTGGAAGTGAAATTTCAACCACACTCACTGATCAACTAGTTAACTAATAAATCAGCCCAAAATAAGTCATGCATGTAGAGAATTTGAGTTACCCAGTTGAGATGGAGATTCCAAGGTAGTGTACTATCAATTGTATACTATTCCAATGTGTATAGGTGGTGCATGAAGTTACAGGAAGAGCCTAGAGGAATTGCGCAATCCAACTGAGGGAATTTTATAAATAATAGGAGCTAATTTCCTCAAGGAATAGTGCAAGGAAATAGGAGCGAAGGGCTTGAAAATTGGCTAAGTGTTTACTAGAGTTAGCCAATCAGTCAGATAGAGAGATAGACTATACACTTGCAGGTTGTGCTCAGGATTGAGAAAGCATATGTATTCATATCTATTCTTTGATTAATGCAATACAGATAGGAAGGGGTTTTGAGGAGTTTCTTTCCCCTAGATAAATCTTTGTGCATGTATGATGTTTATGATTTGTGTTCTTATTGTGAATTAATGTCCGTAGGGTAATAGAGTAGCTTAGAGTCTTGTGATTTAGTAAATTTCATGAGCAATTTTGAATCTACAACCCAATTTCTACATTGTATTAAAGCTAGATTCACAATGGAATAGGAAATTTGAAGTTGGGTCTCAGAGGTTCAAATTTGAAGATCAATGTAGCAGGATTTCTTTAGAGCTAAGAAGATGGCCTTCAATGGACTAAGGCTAGAGTATGCCTTGGAAGAAGGGAAAATTTTAGGTCTTAATATTCGTAGGTGGGCTAATTTTCTAGGGTTTTTCCAAAAAAAAGATTCACCAATCTCCATTTTTCCTAAAAATTATTCGCCCATATTTCATAGTATAAAATTATCTTACCTTTAAAATCACAAAAAGATTATAGATACTATATAATATTTTTAGAAATTTAAAAGTTTTTATAAAAACAGTAGTAAACATTTTATAGTTTGCATATTAGGGACTAGCAAAATTCGCCAAGATTCCTAAAATTCTAAATAAATTTCCATCCTTAAAATTTTCCTTGCAAGTTGGAAGGAACCTCAAATTTTGTTGCATGGAAGGACTGAATGGATGCAGTATTAGATGATAATGGGTTGCTAGAATACAATACATATGTTACAAAACCTCAAGCATATGATGCCTAGAATCTTGCTCGGTGGAAGAAGGATGTAGTCTAGGCGAGGATAATCATCTTGGAGCGAGTATGTGATCGTATTGTCTCGAATCTCCATGGAAAAGAAACTTCATTTGCAATGTGGAAAGAACTAACAAAATTGTTTGAGAATAGTATTGACCATAGGAATTTGGAACTCAAGAACAAACTTAGAAGTATCAAGATGTAGAATAATGACACAATTCCATAGTATCTGAGCAAGTTTACAGAATGTCATGATGAAATTGGCAGGGTTAGTGTTAATGTCCCTAAAGAAGACTTGGTAGCTCTAGCCCTTCTGGTCCTTTCCAAGAGCTAGCATAGCTATCAAGATTCGATGAATGGGAGGGAGAAACTACCGAGTTGGGAGCGTTTATGGTCCAACTTGGTGCAGGAGGAAATAAGGCAGAATACTAGAGATGGGACTTCATCCAAGGTGAAGATGAATAAAATTGTACCTTGGATGGAAATTAAAAGAAGGGAAAAGGGAATAAATACTAATCCAAACCAAAATATAGTCAAGGGGGCAAGAAGAAATACTTGTCAAGAATCAAGTGCTTTCATTGTCATGAATTCAGGCACTATCCCACAAAGTGTCCACACAAGAAGACAAGTAAGAAGACCTCAAGAGGAGCAACAGGTGAAGCTTTGGATTAACAATTCAAGCTTGAATTTACCCTCATTGCATGCATGGCCAACACAATTATGGGGAGCATGTGGTACTTGGACTCAGGTGCCTTGTTCCATGTGACAGGGAATATAGAATTTTCCAGTGACCTGGAGGAAAAATACTTGCAGATGCACATTGAGATGGGGGATGACTAAAGGTATAACACAACATGGATTGGTATAGTCACCTTTTAGGAGTCTAACTCCCCCCTCAGGCTCAAGGATGTCATATTCGTTCCATACCTAGAGAAAAATATAGTCTCTGTAGCAGTTTTGGAAGACCATGGTTATGATGTGATCTTCAACAAAGGAAAGGCATTCTTGAGACACATGGCCATGGGGCAAGTTAAGAAGATAAGGGTTCATGTCAAGAACTTGTACACGCTAGATGTGGAGGATTATGCTGCATTGAGCAGAAAGGCGGAGAATGTGCAAAGCGGTGATGTTAGTGAAATTTGGCATGGAAGACTTTGCCATTTGCATCATGGTGCTTTGAACATCATGAAGTAGATAGCCACATGCCTCCTCAAAGGAGAACTTGAGCAGCATGATGTATGCAAAGGATGTACTTTAGGGAAGTACACAAAATCCACTTTCCATGATCGGGACAACAAGGCACTTGCAGTCCTTGAAAGGATCCACTATGATGTCTGTGGACCCTTGTCGACAGCCTCCATTTCTAGGCACAATTTTTTTTTTTTTTTTTATTGATGACTTCTCACGAAAGTGTTGGATATTCATCATGCAGAAGAATGAGGATACATTGTGCAATATCGTATAATTCAAGGCACTGAAGAAAGAAACGGGAAAAAAAGGTGAAGGATCTTAGGAGTGATAATGGAGGTGAGTATGTGTTGAATGAATTTAAAAATTTATATGAAAAAGAATTCATTCGACGAGAGTTGATGACACCCCACAACCCAGAATAGAATGGGGTGGATGAGAGGAAGAACAGTAGAATTCTGGGATAAACGAGGGCGATGTTGCATGATCAAGGCCTAAGTCTACATCTGTGGGCCAAGGCATGCAACACAATAGTCTGTGTAGAACCAGAGTCCTCAACAAACCTTTGGCATGATTACATCAGAGGAGGTTTTCTCGGGGAGGAAGTCAAATGTGTTGCACTTCAAGATTTTTTGAGCCTCTGTTTACTGCCATGTCTCCAAAGAATCAAGGAAGAAGCTAGAGATGAAAATAGAAATGGAGGTATTTTTGTGTTACATAGAAACTCCCCACATCTATAGTGTGTACTTGCCATCCGTTAGAATGACACCTGTGCAAAGGGATGTAAAATTTGATTAAGACAAAGCCATGTGATGCTTTCTTGAGAGGGAGTTTCAGATCCCACCAGAAGAGGAGCTTTTAGCTCCAAAGGAGTAACCTCAGGAAGTTTTGGAGAAGCCACAAATTGAGGAGCAGAGAGTGGAGATAACCTCTCAAGAAGAACCATCTAGAGAAGGCAGGAAAAATGCCAAGGAAGCTGAGAGACTTGTGCAGGATGTGAGGGATAATGTGGGTGCTCATTCAAATCAACGTAGGCAAAGAAGGTCACCAGATCGGTACACTGGATACATGACTCTAATGGCTGAGCTTGTAGAGACTAGGCCATCCTCTTTCAAGAAATAAATATAGGAACCTATATTGGTTGATGGAATGGTGGAGGAATATGAATCCATTGTAAAGAACATTGTTTGGGAAGTGGTCCCAAGACTAGCATACAAATCAGTTGTGGGTTCGAGATGGATCTTCAAGGTAAATCATGCAACATATGGAAGCATAGAAGAGTACAATGCCATATTTGTGGCCAAAGGGTACTCTCAAGTTGAAGGGATTGACTATGAGGAGATATTTTCTCCTATAGAAAGGTATTCATCCATCATATCAATCCTTTCTCTGGATGCACATATGGGGTGGAAGATCCACCAGATGAATGTGAAAACAACATTCCTCAATGGAGTTATGTAGGAGGCGGCGTATAGCAAGAAACCAAAAGGCTTTGAGATTTTTGATTGGGAGTCTCATGTATGTACACTCAAGTGAGCGTTATATGGTCTCAAGCAAGAACCCTGTGCTTGGTACATTACGATTGATAGCTATCTCACCAGTTTGGGCTTCACCAAAAGTGAAGCGGATGCAAATATCTTTCATATTTTGATAGAAGGTAAATTGTTGATTATTATCTTATATGTTGATGACTTTATTTTGACTATTGGTGAGTAGATAATCAAATCTTGCAAGGAGGGCATTGTAAGAGAGTTTGAAATGAATGACATGGGTCTCATGCACTACTTCCTCGGATTGGAAGTATGGAAAGGTGATCGGGAAATGTTTGTCTCTCATGGAAAGTATGACAACTAGATACTTCATAGGTTTGCATGATAGTTTCAAAACCATTGAGACACCTCTAGCAACCAACTATAGGAAAGAGGATGCCACTTCAGGTGAGGAAGTGGATGCTACTATTTATCGATAGTTGGTGGGTTCACTAATTTATCTTGTGAACACATGACTAGGTATGTGCTATGTAGTCATCCAACTGAGCCAAGCTATGCTTAGGCCAACCAAATTATTTTGGAGGGTAGGTAAACATGTTCTATAGTACCTCAAAGGCACCACCCAGTTTGGACTATGGTACAAATAGATAGACGGAGTGAATTTGTGTGACTTCACAAATGTAGATTGGGCGGGGATTTCATTAGACTAAAAGAGTACATCAAGAGGAATTTTTAGTGTTAGGTCCGCAGTGATTTCTTGGTACAACAGGAAGCAAATATCTGTGGTACCCATCTCTATAGAAGCACAAAACATGGCTACAATTCAAGCAACATGTGAGGCGATCTAGATGAGAAATATACTTGTTGAATTGTTTGGTTAGATGATGGATCAAACTGTGATCTACTTTGATAATCAGAGCTGCATCAAGCGCTCTGAAAACTTGTTTTTCACGATCGATCCAAGCATATAGATATCTGGTATCACAATTTACAGGATTGTGTGTAGAGGTGGATAATATTGTTGAAGTACATTCTAACAAAGGAACAAGATGTTGACATTTTGATAAAAGACTTGTAAAGAGAGAAGTTTGAGTTCCACAAGTGCACGATAGGGGTAGTTTATAATCCTTTCTTGTTAAGAGGGAGTGTTGAAAATGCAACAATGAAATCTCAGTTTGCCTTTGCCTTGGTCAAACTAGAGAAAATTTGAACTTCTGTTTCAACTAAAATCTTGGAGGTAGTTAACTGGGGTGACATGGAACTTGTCACTCAATTAAATCAATGAATTTTATTTGGGGAAGCTTGAGTTCATTTCAGTATGATTAATTTTCTTTTAACAATCTATTTTAGTTAAATTGAGATATGGTCAGTTAATCTATTTCTTATTGTTGGAGGAACTAGTGGAAGGTCAAGTTGTGGAAGTGGAACTTCAACCACACTTAGTGATCAACTAGTTAACTAATAACTCAACCCACAATAATTGATGCATTCATAGAATTTGGGTTACCCAGTTGAGATGGAGATTCCAAGGCAGTGTACTGTCAGTTGTAGACTATTCCAATGTGTATAGGTGGCGCATGGAGTCAGAGGAAGAGCCTAGAGGAATTGTGCAACCCAATTGAGGGAATTTCTTAAATAATAGGGTCTAATTTCCTTAAGGAACAATGTAAGGAAATAAGAGCTTGGAGAGATTGAAAATTGGCTAAGTGTTGGCTAGAGTCATCCAATCAGGCAGAGAGATAGACTATACACTTGTAGGTCATGCTTAAGCTTGAGTAAGCATATTCATTCATCTCTATTCTTTGATTAATCCAATATAGATAGGAAGGGGTTTTGAGCAGTTTCTTTCCCCTAGATAAATCTTTATGCATGTGTGATGTTTCCTTTTGCATGTCTATGATTTGTGTTCTAGATTGTGAATTAATGTCTGTAGAGCAGTAGAGTAGCTTCGAATCTTGTGATTTAGTAAATTTCATGAGCAATTTCAAATCTACAACCTAATTTCTACAAGTATACTTGGCTTATGGGTAGAAATGTGAAGTTGGGTTACACTTTTGTGGCAATTGCTACTGAAAAATTTGTTATTGCACCTTTTCAGCCAAACTATTCCATTTTTTGGCCAAATTAGGCAAAAAAATTTGTCTGAACTATATTTATTTTGGACGAATATTTAAACATAACTTTCGAGAAAAGATTGAACGTTAAAGTTAACAGAAACCTACAATGTATTTTTGGCTTGTGGGGGGGAAATCTAGCCATCGAACAATATTTTTGGTCAAAAAAATATTTCAACTGAAAATATTTTTCGGCCAACAATCTACTTGAACTCCTTCTCAGAGATTAATACAATGAGAAGATATTGTTGGCTATTTCAATTAAAAGTATTCTAATGGAATGCCATCCTCAATGATTCGTTCATGGTCAACTTTTGACATTCTCCATTTTTTAAATTTCGATTTTTTTCTTGATTGAACTTCTACCAACTTTATGCACGTTGCACACACCAAGTGACTCTATTGACAACTTATGGCATCGTGTTGATAGCCTTGAAAGTAAATATGACTCTTGTTTTAATGATTTTCTTGGAAAAAATATCCTTTCAGTATAATTGACCCTCTTTCATATATAACCATTATTGTCATAGTCCTCCAGTAACTTCATCTTTCATTCAGTGCACTGCATCAAACAACACTTGACATTTTCTATGTTTTTAATGGGTACAACTACAACAAAAGCATTTATTTCACAATAAAAAATATATATATATGCAAATTGACATCATCATTAACAAGAAATTAGTTATCGACATGTACAATTTTATTAGATCTAAATTTATATTTTAACCATTATCTATACTTATACACAATGATTTTAAAAACATAAAACATATATATATCCTTTGAAAGAAATTGAAATCTTACCTTCTCTAACAAGATTCGAAACTCTATCGCCTTCAGATGGCACTAAAGTCTCCTATGGTTCCATCTCTTCCAAGCTTGCAAGTGACATTTTCACCTTTGTATTAAGTTTCATATGTTGTCAAGCTTTCACATACATTTTATTTTCACAAACATCATTGAATTATGTGTCCTCTATGAAAACATGACAAAAACAATATTCTTTTCTTTTATCAGATATAAACAAATTTCGATACTCTTTTTATTTAATTGAATGCAATTTTCGAGTCCCTTTCATTATTTCAGCTTGATATGGAATAAATCTATCTACATCTTGGACTCCAATATGTCAAAAGAACCTGTAGTAAATTCAAACAAGAATTTAAGTATGTTATTTAAAATACAATTTATATCTCAAAGATAATCATTGCTCAATTGTTTAAACTATGATTTTTGAATTTTTAAAATTAAAAAATAAATAAAAATGATCATATATTAAAAATATATATAAGTTCACACACACACACACACACACACACACACATATATATACCTGCGTACCTCCCTTAATGGGTTAGTCTCATGGATCAGTGCAACATTGCACCATTGAACAACTTGAGCAACTGAGACAAGTTGGTTCGCAAAGTGGTCCAATTGATATCTTCAAAGTGCTCATTTTATACATGACCCTGTGACATCATGTTCTCCTTTTCCATGCCTAGTCTTAAAGAAATTTCAACAATGTTTAATGTTGGTTTTCATATGAAGACGACACAACCAAAAGAATGATCGTGAATATTTGAATTGACTTGCACATCCATCTGACCATATCCAATGTTCATTGAATTTTATTCCACAAGCTTTCAATGAATCATAAACCTTATCAGACCAATGTTGTAAAAAATGTGTATTATGTGTACGATCATCGCTAATATAAAAATGATATTCTTTAATAACATGTTGATTCACACCCATGCTTTCTATATGATCAACATTCTGTTCAACATGTCTATATAGAACATGGATAAGAATAGAGAATTGGTCAAAATGATAACATTCACTTTGTATTCCATTTTGTGTAACAAATGTGTAATTTTATGCAAAATCAACTATTGATAAAATTGTCCTTGGTGTAAACATTTCACGGGATTTTTTGAATTGCAGGTCTTGCCATTGAGCTTTGTAAGAATGCTTGGTGTATTTATAAATTGTTGTTTCAAATTTCTTCAAAAAATCTATCATAGAAATTTCTTCTTGTAAATCAATCCTTCTAACACTTGTTCTACCACTTGCACCAATCGATCTATGAATATATTCATATCTCTTCCATTCCAATTTTATGTTGGGAAATGATTCATCATTCATATCAATAGGATATTTGCTGTGAAATAAAGTCAAATTTCCACAATGATCACTTTCTTTTACCACCAACGCATTTCTTTTGGTAAAATAATTCATGATTTTCTTTTCCACATTGAATTTGGGATATGAAATCATGGATAGTGGAAGGAGGAAGCGAATTTCTCCAAAACAAAATTACCAAAATCAAGGAAGGTGTCATAATATAATTGGAATTCCACATGATTGTGACAACAAAAAGTGTCACGTATAATGATAGCCCTAACATAACATGGTTTTTGTGGCACAAAAATAATGATTTAGACATTAATTCCATGATTTTCTTCTTTTAAATTATTGAACAACTCTATCTTAGTAGTGTCTAGGATATGTTTTGAATGTTATTTATATTGATTATGTGTTATTCTTCATCACATCACATCCCTTTCTTTTAGTGAAACACGTGAATTTTTCATCCAATATTCACATATCATATTTTTATCATTTTCTCCAAGTATATCTTTGTATGGTTGTGTTGTGGGAAAACCACGACCCTCCCATTTTTAATTTATCTTCATAATATTAATGGAAACCCTCTATATAAATTATGGTCATATCATCCTTGCTTTCTTTTGGTTAAGTGTTTGATATTTTTGAGGGATTTTAATTTTTATTAGATTTCCCTTTAGATTGCTTCATTGGGTGCGGTTTCTTGTTAGCTTTCCAACGATTTATATTTTGCTAAGTTTAGACTTATGGTTTGCAAATGACGCTTATTCAAAGTTTCAATAATTTTCACTGCCTCAACTATAAAAATGTACAAAATATATTTTATTTATGTATATTTAATTATTATATTTAAATTAATTTTATAATTTGTAAATAATATCTATTTAATTAACCTAATTAATTTAATTAAATTATAATTTAATTTATAAATTAATTTTTAATTAATTTACTATTTAGATTAATTAAAAATAATTAATTATTAGTTTTTAATTATTTTATAAATTATATTAAATTTTGGTTGTAGTAAACCCAGATTATCCACAATGTTATATTCATCATGTCGACGTTTCGAATCCTAAAGGGGGTCCATCATGAGGACCAAAAAATGGTAGATTTGTTCTTTGAGAGAAGAATCCTTTGACTAACGTATATATAAACCTAATTAATCCTAAATAGTGAAAGCCGACTTAACCTACATATATTAGTTTAATTTTTTATCTATTTTATTTATTTATTTGGTTTTTAGTTTTTGTTTTAAATTATTTATTTTTTGTTTTTAATGTATAATTATTTTAAATAAATATTATTAATTAGTTTAAGTTAATTAATTCATTAATTTAATTGATTATTGATTAATTGATTAATTTTATAATTTTTTTGTTTTGATGATATATATTTTCTTTTAATTTAATTAATTAATTAGTTTAATCAACTTATAATTTAATTTTAATTTAATAATTATAATTAAATAATTATTATTAGTTTAGTTAATCATCAATTAATTAAATTAATTGATTAAATTAACCAATTAAATTAATTTAATTTAATGTTAATTGATTTAGTTATTATAATTTGTTTCGGATGATTTTTTATATTTCTTTTCTTTTCTTTTTATGTTAATTTTATTTTTAATTAAATTAAACCCTAGTATCTAATTTATAAACAAGTAAACCTATTAATTAATTTAATTAATTAATTTAAAAATTAATTGATTAATTAATTAATTTAATTGATTTAATAATTTTGTAATTATAAAAGTAATGTTACTAGAACCTATGTCATTAGAATAAATTTAATTTTGTTTATATTGGTATTATTAATTAATTTTAGTTAAATTAATTAATTTATTTTATTTTATTTTTATTTTTATTTTGGGGAGAAACCAGTGATACTAAGCTACAAAAGATTTGGAGGGATTTATTTGTCTAATGAGGGGAAGCCAGTTTCCACTAATCTCACTCCCATTGTCCCTGTTGAGGTTCTGAGGAAATTTCATGATTTCGATGGTCTCTCTGATTTTCTTCTTTTGATAATGATCCTCTCTTACAATGATTTGGCCATTTTCTAAACATACATGATGTTTGGTTTTGGATGAGTGTTCCGCAAGGGTTGATGTACGAGATCTCTCATTCTTAATATCAACTCCGCGCTCTTTAAGTCTTGTTTTCAGAGATCGTCCTGTTTCCCCGATATAACTCTTGCCACATGAGCAATCAATCTTGTACACACCCTTGAGTTGTTGATGATCTATGTTATCCTTGACTATTCTCATCATTTGCCTAATTGTTCTATATGTTGTAAACTGAGTGTTTATGTCCTTCTTTTTAAAAAAATTTGTAATCTTATCTGTAATCCCCTGAATGAATGGGAGGTAAACTTTCCCACAATTTTCTTTTCTGTTTTCCCCAGGATCCCTAGAGAGGACTTTATCCTGAGCTCTTTTTATAGCTTTCTTAATACTAAACTCCTTTTATCCTTGTTTCTACACTGTTTCACAAATTGCAGGTCGACAGTTCTTTTTTCAATCTTTATCCTTGAGATTTTGAGAAGACAGATCTCATTCCATGTATCCTCACCATACAAGGAATTAATTTTAGACTTCAAGCTTCTAATAGTTGATGTTATAAATTATTTATAATATTTTAATAAATAAGTGACTAAGAAATAACCCAAAAATCATATGGGAAGAGATCCCGGGAAATTTCCCAAGCCAAAACCCAATCTATGTTTTTATATAATAGTTATGGTTTTCGGAATTTGTTTTTTTAATAGTGATTGTAGTTTATTTTTGGAGGGAAATCCCACCACTATGTAAACCTCACCTCCCTCCTCTCTCCTTTCCCGACCCCTTCCATTTCTGAACTTTAATTGTAAT
>APFE031045494.1:7902-26331 GCA_000404065.3 Pinus taeda
AATATTTTTCATTTTCATCTTTTTACTTTAAGAATTTAACATTACCATGAGGGAGCATCTGCTATATTTATATATTTTTTTTGCCTTCATTCGTCACCCTAACCCAAGGTGGACCCACCCCAACAAGCAAACTCACCTAAAATTTAAAAAAAGATTGAAAAAAAAAGATTTTCTAAACGCTTTTCCGGAAGCTTTTCTGGAAGTGTACGGAAGCGTACGGAAGCGTCTGGGAAGCGTACGCTTTCTCCTCCGAAGCGCCACGCTTCCGACACCCGAAGCGCCGTACGAAGCGCGCTTCAGCGCTTCGGTATAGCACTTCCAAATTTCCAGGAAGCATCTAAAAATGCCGAAGCAGCGCTTCCGAATTCGGAAGCGCCGCTTCCGGCCAAGCTTCCTAGGCGCTTCCATACGGGACGCGCTTCGGGGCTTGGAACTGAGGGGGGGGCGCGCTTAGTGCAACACTGGTTGGACCATCTCCAAGCCCTAGAAGAAGAAGATAATCAAGCGAAGTTGCTGGGAGACACAGAAAAATCTCTTTTTGGTCACACGTGTGAAAGCAACAATAGTTGCTGGGGGTCAAAGCTGCAGATCTGTAGTAGGGACCAAAATTCTGTAGCTGGAGGTCGAATTTGTGCAACAGGAAGAGATTTGATTGAGTTTGAGAAGCAGAAAGGTAGCACATTATTGAAGAGTTGGTCTTGGTCTTGGAAGGGCTTCAACCTTGGTCAAAGGTCTTGGAATTTGTCAATAAAGAATCTATAAGAAGAGATTAAAGGGTTTTCTTCTCAAGAGGAGAGGTTTTGGCCCTGGCTTGCAGCCTATATCTGGTGTCCTTGTGTATTGTTGATCTTCTTGTTTTGGTAGTTGTTTGATGATTAAAGAACACACATTAATAATACAAAGAAGAAGACTAATAATAAAGTAAAAATACATCACAAGCAATTATCATAGTCAGAGAAATCATTATTGTCATTTGCCCTATATTTCTCAATACATATGCTAGCACAATATTTGGGGTCCTTAGGGTCCTCAACCATTATGATGTTGCTCGGGTCATCATAGTATCCAAACAAATCTTGACAAAAGCTTCCTTCTGCAATTTCTTTAGCAGCACCTCACTAAGTTTCAACACTTCTCAAAATAACCGAACAATACATCAATACCAACCATCGGTGCCTATGCTATTCTTCGATCTCATTCTCTTCTTATTACACATATGATTGACACATCATGTCCTCCCTCTTAACTATGGAGGATATACACTTTCTTTAATCCAAACTCTTTCTTAACTAGGTGGATAAGTCTATCACGGACAATTTTTATTCTTCAGCTACATAGGCTCTTTCCTTTGCATCATCATATCATTGGAGAATTTCAACCTTTCAGAACATCATTCCTTCTATCTTCACATGGCAACAAGGTCAGCAATGTAAACTTCGATGCCATTAAGATTCTTACATCTCCCTCTTTCCATCATGCTTATCATCATCATCAAGTCATCATCAAGTATGAGGTAGGTAAGAATCTTCAATATTTTGAGGATTATGCTCCTGCAAATCTTCAACAAGTACAACCAAGCACAAATCTCTCTCTCTCTCTCTCTCTCTCTCTCTCTCTATATATATATATATATATATAATGGGAGCATCTAGGGTTATCAAATAAGAAATCAATCTTTAGATATCCAAAACCTAAACCTAGTTATGTTTCTAATCAATAAGGGTTACACTTTTCATGCCCTAGAATTTCTCAACAACCTTTGCTAAGGATTTGTCACAAACTCTAGATTCCATTATCAAAACTAAACTTTTAGATATCAATCACAGATTCCAATCATAGAGAAAATCACATAGACAAGACTCAAACAAGTCACACAAACAAGCATCAAACACGACCAAGTGTCAAGTGTTGGAACACCTGCATCCTAGTCAAGTCACGCAGACAAGTCTCACTACACCTATTGGCTAGAAAGGTGGTTCTTCCCATGTCCCAGACTGTGGGTCGGATGCATACTAAGGCCTACTCTTATGGCACACACTACACAAGAGGTCCCTCATCCTTAGGAGCTTTCCAACATCATTGCCTAATCTTGTGAACTCTAACAGGGGGAAAGGCAACTCAATGTTCTCAATCAGTTGTGACCGCTTCCTGGAAGGGTCATGTCCATAAGTCCAAGCTGCTCTCTAAAAACTAAGAACTTTCCTTTCGGTAAAGGCTTGGTAAGAATCTCAACTATCTGATCATTAGCGGAGATGTGATGGAGCCTCACTACTCCTCTTTGCACCATATCCCGGATATAATGGTACTTGATTTCAATATGATTGGAGTTGTCATGAAACACAAGATTTTCTGCAAGACGAATCCTGCTCTTATTATCACAATATATAAATGTTGTGTCTGGAACTTGCTTAAATAGTTCCACAAAAAGCTTCCTCAGCCAAACTGCCTCACAGCTAGCCATGTTAGTAGCAAATGTACTCAGCTTCAGCTGTACTCAGTGCAACAAACTTTTGGTTTCTGCTCATCCAAGAGATCATGACAAATCCCAAGCTAAAGAAACACCCAGAAGTACTCTTTCTATCAACAGAGTTACCTGCCCAATTAACATCAATATATCCATGAAGTCTTACATTTTTAGATTGATAGTTCCATGCACATATTTGAATACATGTTTTGCAACAATCTAGTGGGCATGATAGGGGTCAATCATATATTGACTTAAAGTGTTTACAACAAAGGATATGTCAGGCCTAGTGTTTACCAAAAACATTAAAGCACCAATGAGTTGTCTATACTCTGTGGGATTTTCTGGATTAGGTCCTGCAACTTTGCCATATAATTTCTTAAGGTTCATTTCCATAGGAGTATGCATGGACTTACATTCTACCATAGCAAATCTTCCAAGAAGCTTAACAACATATTTTCCTTGAGAAAGATAAATTTCACCAGGTCTTTGCCAGACCTCTAGACCCAAAAAACTATGCATCGAACCAAGGTCTTTCATTTCAAATTCAGAAGCTAACTCCCTCTTACACTGGTGGATAAGAGGTTTTCTTCCTGTCATGAATAAATCATCAACATACAATACCAAGATCAAACGTATACCTTGGACTGTCTTGTAGTAGAGGTTTGGTTATGCATTGCTTCTTGTGAAACCAAGCTTTATCAGGTAGCTATCAATGTGAGCATATCAATTCCTTGGAGCTTGCTTCAACCCATATAAGGCTTTCTTCAATCTCCATACATGAGTTTCCCTGTCATGCTCTTCAAAGCCTTGTGGTTGTTCCACAAATACCTCTTCCTTGAGGAAGCCATGCAAGAAAGCAATTTTCACATCCATTTCATGAAGAGTCCATCCCTGGCTAGTAGTTAAGGCAACAATAGATCAAATAGTAGTATATCGAACTATAGGCGCAAAAATCTCATCATAATCTATTCCCTCTTTTTGAGAGAAACCTCTAGCTACAAATCTAGCCTTATATTTTTCAATACTACCATTTACACTATGTTTAATCTTAAACAACCTTTTTGGTGCGACAACAAATTTACATTGAGGTCTAAGAACCACTTCCCAAACTTCACTCTAGATGATGGACTCATATTCTTCAGTGATGGCTTCTTTCTAGACTTGTTTTTTTTGCAACTTCTTCAAAGGTGCATGCTTCTTCCTAAATGATGATGGTCATGGTAGCAACATACCCTTGAAACCGACTTGGCTTCTTATTTTCTCTTAACGTTCCTCTTGGGGAAGCATATTGTTTAACATCTTGTAAGGTATACCGTAGCCATAGTGGTCTCTTTCTAGTAGGAGAATCATGTGGTGGAGGATCTAAAGGATCCATGGAACCCATTGGATTATCAACAAGCTCATTCTCAGGTCCCGGTTCAGACTCAGATACAACCTCTTTTTCATTAACAGCTTGTCTTTCAGCAATGGGAGGAGGAGAAGAGTCTCTTTCTTTTCTAAGAGCTACATCTTCATCAAATGTTACGGCTTTGCTAAACTCTATAGTTCTTTGACTAGGCACATAAATTCTATAAGCTTTTGAATTATCACAATAACAAACAAGCGTACCTTTCTTACCTGAAGCTTCCAGTTTGTTCCTTTCCTCTTTTGGCAATGGAAGTACACATGAAAACCAAAGATTCTCATATGACTCACCTCAGGCCCTTTACCACTAAAGACTTATTTAGGAGTCTTATTGTTTAAGGCCTGATCAAGAGTTTTTTTTTTTCACATATAAAACAAAATTTGTAGCTTCTCCCCACATAAACTTTGGTAGATTTTGATCAGGAAACATGGCTTTGGCTGCTTCCATAATGGTTCTATTCTTCCTCCCAGCCACACCATTTTGCTGTGGATTGTACGACACAATGGTTTCTTTCTTTATTCTAACATCTTTGCAAATCATTAAAATCATTGGAGTTGAACTCTCCCCCATTTTTAGATCTGAAAGCTTTGATCAACTTTCTAGTTTGATTTTCAATCAGAGCTTTGAAATCTTTGAACATGTCAAATGTTTCCCCGTTCTTTTTCAAAAATAATATCCATGCCTTGTGAGAAAAATCATAAAAAAAAATCATGAAATACAAGTAGCCACCAAGAGAAGTAATAGGCATAGGTCCACATAAATCGGAATGTATGAGCTAAAGTACCTGACTAGTTTTTTTTTTTTGTTTGCTACTTGAAGGGAACGGTCCCTTTATATGCTTTCCACTTGCACATCTTGGGCAAATTCCTTCATGATCCACAGGCATTCCAGAAACCATCTTCGTTACATGAGGTAAGGCATTGTAGTGTAGGTTAGCAAATCTTCTGTGCCATAGCTCACACTGAAGATCAATATCATGGACCAGTGCATGAATGGGTTTACTATTAACTTTGTAAAACCCTCCACATCTTGATCCAAGAGTGAAGGCTTCTCTCATACTTGAGTTTAAAGGCCAAATTAGAACTTTTCATTAATAAAATAAACTTTCATTCCTTTTTCTCTAGAGCAGATATGGATACAAGATTCTTTTTCAAATCAGGTACCTACAAAATTTCTTGTAGAAAAATAGATTTTCCATCATCTAACTGCAATGGAACTGAACCACAACCTTTAACTTGGCGAGTAGAATTATCTCCAAGTATAACATTTAAATTAGTCTCCCTCTCAACTAGATTAGAGGGTGCTTCTTTGTAATCAGTAAAATAACTATCAAATGAATCTGCAGAAGAAGAACTGGAACGAGCAGAAACAAGAAAATATTCTGATTGAGTTTCTGTTGCATTATTTCTATACCTTAGATTTCTTGTTTTCGTAGAATGGCCTTTTCTTTGATTTTTAAAAGTGTCTTTTCTATAATCAGATTTGTTTTTGAATCTAGGGCTCTTGTTATTTCTTTAAAGTCACGACCAAAGTGACCATGCTTTTAATAGTTAAAGCATCTAACTTTTGACATGTTTAGATTCCCTTTATTTGATTTGAAAGCAGATTGCTTTTTATTACCTTTCTTTCTCTTGTCATAGGTTGAAAATGCAGTAGTTTCTCCTTCTTCATGATGTGAAGTAATTTGTCTGGAGATCATTCTGGCCTCCTCTTGGATACACTTTCACAAGAGCTCATCAAATGTGGGAATAGTGTTGATATTGCTGATGGTGGTGATAAAAGTTTCCCAAACAAGGGAAAGGCCTCCAAGCACAATCAACACCATTTCTTTGTCGAGTACAACTTCACCAACTATTGACAATTGATTATTGATTTTGGTCATTCTTAAGAAGTATGCTTGAACCGTCCCTCTTCTATTCATCTTGATGTCCTTCAGTTGATTCTTCAAAGCAATAATCTCGTTTAAGTTACTAATTGCAAACATGCCAATTAATTTTTCATATATTTCTTTAACTTTCTTCAAAACAAAAACATAAGTAAATAGATGATCACTAAGAGAATCAAGGATAATTTTTCTAGCTTTGATTTCACCCTTTTATATTTGGATTTGACAACACCACTTGCATTCTCTGGTGGATCAGCTACTGTGTCTTCAACATACTCCAGAGCTTCATGTTTTTCAAGAGCAATATCTACCCTTGCTTTCCATGGACCAAAGTTAGAAGCGTCATTCAACTTCTCCTCTACCTTGAAGTAGGATGAAGTCATTTTCATAAGAAAGAAACTTTGGCAGCAAGTGGGGTCTCTTCAAAGGATCTCTGGTCTCTTTGGATTCGTCTTCATTAAGGCTTTGATGCCATGTTAAAATCTGAAAGTTCTATGCAATTTTTTTTTTAAAGAAACATGGAAGTTCTATGCAGAAAACTGAATGTACTTTGCAAAAAACTGAATGGAACTAAATATACTTCGCAAAAAGTTAAATGTACTTTCCAGAAAGTTGAATGTACTTTGCATAAAATTGAATGTTCTATGTTATTACAATTATTTAGAATGCAAATTTCTTCTTCACAACTTTTTAGATCAACAATTGTAGATAGAACATAAACTTAAGGATCATACGAAGACAACCAAGCACAAATATGAGACACTGAAAATTAGGTCCAATGCCGAGAGAAAAACCCACAAGTGGAAAACCCAAATGATTCTTTCTCTATTAGATTTCTTCAATTGTTCAACAGAGTACAGAGAGAGAAAGAAAGAATGAGAATGAATAAAGTCACCAATGTTTGAACAACTTGCTGTGAAAATTCGGTGACCCGATTCCTACTACAGCAAAATGATGATATTTCTCCTATTTGTTAAATTACTTTAAACAAATTACTTGCAGTTTTCTACAACAAACATCGAAATACATACACTGCAGCCTTCACAAAATAAATACCATGGAAACAAAAAATTGCACAGGAGAGAAATAAACACACACAATTACATTGTTGTTTTTGGACAAACGTCCTCGGAAAAACCCAACTTGGGAAAATCGGTGCAGCAACTGAGGGTTTTATTATTATGCAGTAGTAATCTGAGTACAAATCATTAGACGCCCAAACCCGCAATCTGATATAGAGTATAAATTGGCAAAGAGGTAGTGAGAAATATTTCACACTGTCACTAGCGATCTGAATCTGATCCAGGCTTTGGATGGTTAGCCCCACGACGCCTTTGCGTCAGTGTACACAGATCTATGTCACAACCGCTAGGCTCTGCGTCACCCTTCTTGCTGGTTGATTTGCCTCTGGAACTTCGACTCCCTGGCCCTCCGGTCTCACACCTCGACCTCTAGCACTAAACTTCGACTCTCTAGCGAAATAACGAACTCCCTCTGAAGCTCTACGTTGCCTCTGCGTGGCACTGCGGTGCCTCTCTAAACCTCTCTATGCGTTCTCTACTTTGCACTCCCCGGATTTGGAAAACTCTCCTTTGTTCTACTATCCCTGCCCCTCTCTCACTGCTTCGACTTCACTAAATCACTTCTGGAAACTCACAACTGCTACACAGGAAATCAACTTCCCAGCAAAATCGAACTGCACAAGAGTGTTCTCCAAGTGCCCATCGAACTCCTTATAATCTCTCGTTGGAGCACCAACGACCAAGATTAAAACATAATCATCGGCTAAGATTAAATGGGAGTTGATCCTCGTCTTCTTTTAGAAGATTCACACCAAATTTAATTAATATCCTTTAATTAACCAAATTTGCTAAGTTTAGACTTAGGGAACCATTTAGAAAAGTTAATTGTTTTAATTATATTGAATAATCTAAGGCAAGATGACATTAATGATTCTTCTAACTATCATAACTATTTGTGATGTCTTTTTCCTTATTAGAATTATCTTCTTCTTATTATTATTATAGTGTGTTCTTTAATCATCAAACAACTACCAAAACAAGAAGATCAACAAGATACAAGTACATAAGATGTAGGCTCCAAGCCAAGGCAATACCTCTCCTCTTGAGAGGAAAACCCTTCAATCTTTTCTTATAGATTCTTTATTGACGAATACCAAGACCCTAGACCAACACTGAAGCCCTTCCAAGACCAAGATCAACTTCTCAAGAATGTGCTTGCGTCACTGCTTTCCAAACCCAACACAATCTCTTCCGACAACACTACTTCGACCTCCAGCCACAACTTTTCTGCCCTAATTGCAGATCTGCAACTTCGCCCCCCCCCGGCAGCAGAGGCTACTTTGCACATGTGGACTATAGAACTGCTTCTTCTTTGTCTACAACTGCCTCACTTGACTTAATCTATCTTTTGGATCTAGAAGGGGACTTTGTTGGCCCTTCCTTCAATTCTTTTTCACTAGATCGAACCTCCGCAATGAAACCCTATCCCCAAACTAGAAACCCTAGCGAAACTTATGGAATTTCAGTGCTTTTCTTCACACATGTGGAGAGAAAGAGAGAGAGAGGAACCCAAAACACTTCTTCTCCTTCTTCTGCTTTATTTGCTGCCCTTTTTTGCTTCTTCCTTCGCATGAGAGAGAGAGAGAGGAATGAATGTGTTCAAGTGAGGTCGAATTGTCTCCTATATATAGGTCTTCTAGGAGTACAAATTCTAGCTTCTAGGCCGACTTGGTCTTGGAAGGCTCAGTAAAATACTAAAATAATTCTTTTTACAATTTACAAGATGCCCGATAGGGTCTTCATATTATGACAATGCTCCTATTTGACTTCTTGACCTAGGACAACCCTAAAAGCACTTTCAATTAGTGCTTGACCTATAAAACAAATTTCTTGGGCAAGAAACCCAAGCTCAATAATAATAATAATCATTTTTCTTTCTTGTACAAAATACAAGAATCAAAAATACATTTCATATTTATGAAGACCGAACCTAGTTACACTTTCTTCAATAATCAAATCACCTTTAGGTGGAATTTTCCCAAACGATTTCTGGGTACTGGAGAATGCATGTGTCTTAGCCTCTCTATAAAATCTCGAAGCTAGAGCACATCCAATGCTACAGAAATCAACACTCCCTCTTAGCGAGGAATGTGCTCTAGTGCTGCAACCCACTGAAGCATCACTCTATTTTTGCATCATCTCCTGTTGTGTTGCTGATGTCTAGCTACTGCTAGCCACCAATCACTATGCAAGTCTGATTGCTGCATCTGTGCTGCTGGTGGCCCTGCTGAACTGCTGCCAACACTGCATCTGCACTGCAACCTTCTCCATCTGTTGCTGCTGCCACTGCAACAACTGCAACGGAAAAACATCCAAAATATTGAACCAACTGTGATCATTATGATGCATTCATCATCCAAGTTTGGACTGCTGCTAGCCTCTGCATTGTCACTAAAGCCTCTATGTTGCTGCTGACTCTGCACTGTGCCAACTGGACTGCTGCCAACTTTGCTATGCGTTGCTTAGTCTCTGACCTGCTACTAGCTATTGCATCTGTCACTCGAGCACCTGACAACACCAACTGCCACTTGTCCATCCTGCTACAGCATGTCTTGGGCTCCCGTAGCAAGGTATTGATTCATGAGGTGGACCTCCTCAAGAATCCTGCCCATCTTGTAGCTCTCTGGGGCTACAACTCCAAATCAACCCACCTCACCCCTGGAGGCATCTCGATGATCATGCAAACTCTTCCTTAAATCTGGAGGACAACTTGTCGATCTCTGCGGATGCAGCTTGTTGATCCTACTTCTCCTCCTTGTGCTTCTTTCTGAGAAGACATTGAGTGTTGTAGTGGCCAAGCTCACCACACCTGAAGCACTTGATCTTCGAAATGCCCTTCTTTCTTCTGTGTTTCTTATTATTTTTAATTAGCATCGGATGTGCTCTAGCCATGAAAATTGGTGGAGAGGTTAAGACACATGAGTTCTAAAGAACCCAGAAATCATTTGGTGAAATTCCACCCGGATTGTATTTTATTAAAATAATTAATATTTTTAATGGGGTTCCTAAGTCTAAACTTAGGAAAATTAAAGTATTAATGGGTATTAATCAAAATATGAGTGAGAATGTTCTAGAAAATGGATCAAGTCAAGTTTTAATCTTAGCTGTTGGTTAGAGACTTAATCTCGGTTGTTGTGTGAAAATTTCTAAACTGAAATTCTATCATTGCAACAACTGATTTCTTTCGCCTACTTATTATTCTCAATAAGTTGTTTATGAAATTCCTTAAGCAAATATTAAAATAAACTCTACTGTAGCTATCACACAATTACCCAGAGAAAAATACATGCATAAGAATTAATCATGGTGACAGTTATTTTTGGACAGTTGTCCCCGGAAAAACACAATGTAGGAAAACTAGTAGCAGCTGAGGGCTTTATTAATCTTCAGCAGCAATTGCTTTTACAAGGAATGATTTTACAGAGAAACTGAAAGAAAACACCTAAGACTTTCCCTTTGAGACCATCTGACACTATGGAGACCCTGCTCCCACTTCTGTGTCACTCATGCGTCACTCTGATTGACCCAACGTGGCTCCGCGTCGCTTTGTGTCAGCCTGCGTAGGCTCTCCATCTCTCCTTTAGATTGCGTCTCTCTTTCTGCACTGTCTTCCACTGCCCCTGTGTTACCTCCTCCTCGATCACTGCCTATTGCTAAAGCCCTCCTCTTCCTCCACCTTGCAGCTACCTATGAAATTCGATCTACTCTTCCTTGAGAATCGAATTTCCTTGAGATACTGAGTATCTGCAGGTGTATCTCCAAATTACTCTCAAGTCTTATCTTATACTTTTGTTGTTGATGAAGCAGCGACCGAGATTAAGTCCCTAATCCAACAACTAAGATTAAAACATTAAAAATATTAATTTTTTAATAACTCCTCATCCGAATGGAATTTATCAAAACGATTTCTGGGTCTTGGAGATTTCATGTGCCTTAGCCTCTCCTCCAAATCTCAAGGCTAGAGCACATCCGATGCTACCTCCAATGCTACCAAAAATCAACACTCCTTAGTGAGGAATGTGCTCTAGCAATGTTTCACTATAGAAACATAACACTGATCTTCCGCAACAGTACTTGTGTTGATGCTTGGCTTGTTGCCTTACATCCCCTGCACTATTGTTTCCTGTACTGCTGCCCATGGCACTACCACTGCCACTGCCACTGCTACTCCCTCTCAACCTGCCGCATCATGTTGCCCATAGCGTTGCCACTGCTAACTGTTGCATTGCAACTTCTGATACTTATCCATTATTGGAATGGATTCTTTACCATCCCCTTCTTTTCCTTGAGATGAACAAACTTTGTTCTTCCTAGAGCCTTGGTGAGGATCTTTGCCACCCGTTCTCCTGTAGGAGTGTATCTCAATTGCACTGCCCCCTTGTTGGACACAGTCTCTGACAAAGTGACACCTAATATCAATGTGCTTCGACTGATCATGAAATACTGGAGTCTCAGAGAGCTTAATGCAACTCTGATTATTACACATGATCTTAGTCGCTTCCATCCTTCTCCTTAATAGATTCACAAGCAATTTCCTAAGCCATATGGCTTTGCATGAGGCTATGCTAGCTGCCATATATTCTGCTTCAACTGAGCTCAGAGCCATGGATTTCTGTTTCCTACTGCACCAGGAGGTCATTCCTGATCCAATGTTGAAACAATACCCATTTGTATTTTTCTGATCTACTGCACTTCCAACCCAATCTGTGTCAGTGAACCCAGTCAGCCTGATGTCATTGCCTTTGGTGTACAATAGTCCATGCTCGACTATTCCTTGTATATACCTGAGAACATGTTTGGCTGCTGCCCAGTACACCCTCTTAGGTTCTACCATGCACTGACTGAGGGTGTTGACAGCGTAACAAATATCTGGCCTAGTATTGACCAGATACATCAGGGACCCTATAAGCTGCCTGTACAAGGTGGGATCAACATCTTTATCTTCTGATGCATCAATCTTCTTCTAGTTGGAGTAGCCATAGGTCTACAATCCTACATCTTGAATCTCTTCAAGATTTCTATAACACATCTCCCTTGTCCAAGGAAGATCTCACCCTTTTGCTGCCAAACTTCCAACCCTAGAAAATAATGCATCTGTCCCAAATCCTTCATGTCGAATTCTGTGGCTAGGTTCTTCTTGCAGTCTTTGATGAGCCTGGATGATCTTGTTAGGAAGAGATCATCCACATATAACACTAGGATTAGAGGCTTATTCTCTACAACTAGATAGTAGAGATTAGGATCTGTGTCACTCTTGACAAACCCCATCTTTTGCAAATAACCATCAATTCGATTGTACCATGCCCTAGGTGCTTGTTTTAGCCCATACAAGGCTTTCTTTAATCTACATACTTGAGATTTCTTCTCATATGTCTCAAAACCTTCTGGTTGTTCGATGTATACTTCCTCTTCTATTGCCCTGTTCAAGAATGTCATCTTGACATCCATCTGATGAATCTCCCACCCCATCTGTGCTACAAGAGATATCACGGTCCTGATAGAAGTATACCTAGCTACTGGGGCGAAGGTTTCTTCGTAGTTTATCCCTTCCTTCTGAGCATACCCCTTAGCCATGAACCTAGCTTTGTATTTCTCTACACTACCGTCTATAGCATATTTGACCTTGTAGATCCATCTCGAACTTACCACCGATCTGTCCTAAGGCCTATGAACCACTTCCCAGACATCATTGACCATTATAGAGTTGTATTCCTCCACCATAGCATCCACCCATACTTGATGTTGAATGGCCTGCTGAAAACTAAAAGGTTCCTTAACCTGAGCTACTAAGGCCTAGTATTTGTTTAGCTACCTTCACCCCCTTTTACTATTACTGGGTGCACCAATGAATTCTTTTGCATCCCGTAGAATCTGTCGGAGTTCCTCGCTCGTTCTTCCACTGGTAGTAGGCACATCTATCAACTCCTCTTCTTCCTGAGATTCCTCCTGTTCTGAAGCGTTGTGTTCAAAAGGATTTCTGGTACCAGTTTCCTCTTGTTGAAGTGGTCTGACCAACGACTTGTCTTTCGACTGCTCCTCAGAAGGCATTTCTCGGGATTTTTTGAAAGCTCTATCCTTCATGAACTTTACATCCTGCTGAACTACTATCTTCCTACTCCTTGGAAGATAGATTCTATATGCCTTAGCATTCTCGCTATATCCCACAAGATATCCTTTCTCAATAGTTTGATCTAATTTCTTTCTCTTCTCTTTGGGTATACGAAAATATGCTAAACTCCCAAATATCCTGAAATGACTGACTTCAGGTGTCTTCCCAGTGAAGACCTTCTCTAGAGTGATTTTGCCCAATGCCCTGTGAGGAGTCCTGTTCTGGACATAAATTGTCGTGCTGCATGCTTCTTCCCATAGGAATTTAGGCATATCCTGATCATACAACATTGCCCTAGCTGCTTCCACAATTGTCCTGTTTTTCCTTTCTGCTACTCCATTCTGCTTCAGATTATAGGGAGCTGTCCACTCTCTTATGATGCCTTCCTTAGCACAAAAATCGATGAAGTCCTTGTCAACATACTCTCCACCATTGTTCGAGCGCAACAATTTTATCTTCTTTCTTGTTAGATTCTCCAATAGAGCCTTGAACTCTTTGAATCGATTGAAAATCTCATCCTTAGTTTTCAGAAAGTAGATCTAAGTCTTCCTGGAATGGTCATCGATGAAAGTGACGAAGCATTCGGCACCACTAAGAGATTTTGTGGACATCGGTCCATAGATGTCTGAGTGTATCAATCCTAGCGCACTCTTCGCCCTATTGTTACTTATAGAAAATGCAGCTTTGGCATACTTGCCCAGAGCGCACCCTATGCATACATCATCCCATTCAGTACTTAGTTCTGGAAATCCTGATACTGTTTTCTTGAGAATTCTCAGAGCCCCATGGTGTAAGTGTCCCATTCTCCTGTGACATAGCTCATTCAAGTCTTTGTCTCCATTACTGCCTATTAGTGCCATTGGTGATTCTAGCTGTAATGTATGCAACTTGTTATTTTTGATTCCAATCTGAGCCTTCTTTTTCCAACATGGGTGCTTGACATATACTCTCTCTTTAATGAAGAAAACATCACAGCCCTTGTTTTGAAGTTGAGATATGGAAAGTAAGTTCATCCCAAATCCCGACACATGCAGCACATTGGTTGCCCGTAGTCTCTCGCCTGCTTCGGTTTGAAAAACTATGGTGCCTTTTCCTACTGGAGTACACTTTGCCTTATTCCCCATGGTGATCTGAAAATTCATTCTTTCTCCCTGATAATCTGAAAAACATTCCCGAATTCCTGTCATATGCTAGGAAGCTCCACTGTCTATATACCAAACCTCCGAGGAGGCATAGCTTGCAAGGCAAGCAGCTTCTTCCAATTTGGAAGCTAACATCGAATATTTGTCCCTTGTGCATTCTTCTGGAAATCTGCGCGAGTCCCTTTGAGTGGATGCCTTTGCATCATGCTCTTGAACCATAATTGATTTTCCTTTCCTGTTGTTGGATCTCTGCTCTGATACCATGTGAAAATTTCTAAATTGAAATTCTATCACTGTAGCAACTGATTTATTTTTCCTACTTATTATTCTCAATAAGTTATTTACAAAATTCCTTTAGCAAATATTAAAATAAATTCTACTGTAGTTATCACACAATTACCCAGAGAAAAATACGTGCACAAGAATCAATCACCTCAACACAGTTATTTTTGGACAATTGTTCCCAGAAAAACCCAATGCGGGAAAACCGATTCAGTAGATGAGGGCTTTATTAATCTTCAACAACAATTGCTTTTACAAGGAATGGTTTTACAGAGAAACTGAAAGAAAACACCCTAGACTTTCCCTTTGAGACCATCTGACACTTTGGAGACCCTGCTCCCGCTTCTGCGTCACCCCTACGTCAATCCGATTGACCTAGCGTGGCTCTGAGTGGCTTTACGTCCCTTTGCGTCAGCCCGCGTAGGCTCTGCGTCTCTCTTTCTGCGTTGTCTTCCACTGCCCCTGTGTCACTTCCTCCTCGGTCACTGCTTGCTATTGAAGCCCTCTTCTTCCTCCACCCTACAACTCCCTCTGAAATTCGATCTCCTCTTCCTTGAGAATCAAATTTCCTTGAGATACTGAATATCTACCGATGTATCTCCAAATGACCCTTAAGTCTTCTTTTATACTTTTCTTGTTGATGAATCAACGTCCGAAATTAAGTCTCTAATCAACGACTAAGATTAAAATAGACTTAATCCTCGTCTTTCAGAACCTTCTCATCCTTATCTTTATTAATACCCATTAATATTTTTATTTTCTTAAGTTTAGACTTAGGAACCCATTAAAAATATTCATTATTTTAATAACTCCTCATTCGGATGGAATTTATCAAAACGATGTCTGGGTCTTGGAGATCTCATGTGCCTTAGCCTCTCCAAATTTCAAGGCTAGAGCACATCCGATGCTACCAAAAATCAACATGTTGAAGTCTCAATGAGAAAAGTATAAGGAGGAGGCTTGGGGTTCATTTAGAAATACACACGGAGAGAATGAATTGATCTAGAGTTTGATTTCTGGGGCTAGGAAGCTGAGAATTCATACTGAGTGATCATTCTGCAGTAGAGAGGTAGGGATAGTTCGGGAATATTGGACAAAAAGACGGAGAGCCACTAGTGGAGGCGGGGCAACAGTTAGAAGGACTGACGTTGGGCTAGTCTGGGCCCACACAGTCTTGACGCAGAGCCAAAAGGGCCAATGCAGAAGTGAGACTGCCCTCTACGCAGAAGTCCGAAATTGGCGGGGAGCTGCCAGAACAGCCTGGAGAGGTTGACGTCGAAGCTCCAAGAGGCAGAAGAGACAACACAGAGCTGACGCAGGGCCTATGCAGGGCCAGTGTAGAGATAGCCGGGGTTAGCCAGTTTTGCTACCTGATCAGCCGGAATTTGTTGGGTGAAGTGAGGTAATCTCACTCAGTTTTCCGCCATTATATTTTTCTTTATCACTGGATTGCTGGGAGGGCATCCAACATTGTATTCAGTACTACTGCTTAATAATAGAAAACCCTCAGAACTGCTGCACTGGTTTTCCCGCATTGGGTTTTTCCAAGGATTATTTTGTCCAAAAATAACAGTGTCCTATGTATCTTGTTCTTTGCTCAATTTCTTGTTTCATGTAATCAAATTAAATTGGTGTAGGCTACAGAAGTAATTTACTTAAAGATTATTTAGAAAATAATTGGATAATGAATATTAAAATCAAGTAGGAGAAGTAAATTAAGTTTTGCTGCATTAGGGGTTCTTTGAGTGTAGGAATTTTCACATGGTATTAGAGCATTGATTTTGAAACAGAAAGAGCAGATCTAACATTAAGCAGAGAAGCCAATAGTTGCAGCAATTTGAATACCCTTGAAAGGATTGCGCAGTCCTTGCCGGGAAAGCAGAGATTCCAAGGAAACCTCTCTTTGAGAGACTTGAAACAGAGGTACGATTGCCGATTCGTGAGCTTGCAGAGGTAGAGGGAGTGACATAGAGCCTCAGCGCAATGCTTGAAGGACGTAGTTTTTCGAGGCATAAATCCGTTGAAAAAGAGCGAAGAGACATATAAAGGGAATTTTCTCCTAGAGGAGTTTTCTTGCCAAAAGTTCGAATTTTTCACTTGCCGAGCAGCAGACCAGTGTTGCGCAGTGATTAGAGGAGTCAATTCGACAGTTTGGGTGAGATGGCATTGTTGAGTTGTGTTATATTCTTTCCACGACTAGCCCCCCTAGTTAACCGGAGGGTTAGAGGGGGGACGGAGCCCCCACTTTGTTGTGCTGATTGCGCAGCAAGGGGGCAGCAACCCTCCCCTGTCCAGGGGGTTTGAGGGGTGTGGGTAGCCCCCCTTTATGGGGTTCAGGGCAGCACCTCGGGGAAATTTTTTTTGGACCCTATATTAGGTAGGCAAACGTACCTATGGTTTTGTGCATGGTTTTCGCACATGGTTTTGGGTGCGATGGTTTTTTGTCCATGGTATTGGATACTTCGACATGTATATATATGTATTGTAATATATGAAAGGAACATAATGAAAAATCAAGCTAGTAGTCCTAGTTTTGGGATCCAGGGGAAAATTTCTGTATATATGTGTTTTATGTGTTATGCTCTCACATTGTTTATTTTCTGTTAGAATTTGTATGCAGGTAATTTCTGTATGGGGTTAAAACCTACATTTGGTATCAGAGTTGTTTTGGCTTCAAGGGGACGCCTTTGTTGCTGAGGGGTTTTACTCAGGCCCGTGGTAGACCCTGTTTAGTGGGAGATCTACGAGATCGATTCTGGTGGTGAAAGATGGTGAGCAGTGGAAAAATAGAGATCGAGAAATTTAATGGTCAGAGTTTTGAGTTGTGGAAACTCAAGATGGAGGATTTGTTGGTGGATAAAGATCAGTGGATCACACTAAATCCAGGTACTAAACCAACGGGAGTGTCCGATGAAGAATGAAGAAGTTGGATCGAAGGCAAAGAGCACAATACAATTGTGTGTCTCAGATTTAGTATTGCTGAATGTATCAGGTGAAGCTACGATGAAGGCTTTATGGGACAAGTTAGGGACTTTGTACCACTCTAAGTCTCTGGTGAATAAACTGTTCCTATGGAAAATGCTGTATAACCTGAGGATGAAAGATGGAGACTCGGTGACAAAGCATTTGAACGCATTTAATACTGTGGTAAGTCAGTTATTATCTGATGATATTAAAATTTCAGATGAAGATAAGTGCATCAGTTTGTTGTGTTCTCTACTAGATTCGTGGGATAGTCTAGTTATTGTCGTAGATTCAGAGGATGGCAAACTCTGGAAAGAGGCTATGGTTGATGAAATGGCATCTTTGCACAAAAATGAGGCTTGGGATCTGGTGGAGTTGCCGGCTGGAAGGAAACCCATTGGCAGTAAATGGGTGTTCAAGAAGAAGACAAATGCAAAATGAAAGGTGGAAAAATACAAATCTCAGTTGGTAGCAAAAGGTTATTCCCAGGCGCTGGAAATTGATTTTGGTGATATTTTTTCTCATGTTGCCAAGGTAGCTTCTATTAGATTACTTTTATCTGTTGTTGCTTATTTTGATTTTGAGGTAGAACAGATGGATGTGAAGACAACATTTCTTCAAGGGGATTTGGAAGAGGAGATCTACATGAAGCAACCTGAAGGCTTCGCGGTGAAGGGTAAGAAAGAATTGGTATGCAAGTTAAAGAAGTCTCTGTACAGGCTAAAACAGTCACCAAGGATGTGGTATCAGAAATTTGATACATTTATACGGGAACTTGGCTTCACCAGAAGCAAAGCAGATTACTGTGTGTAATTTAAATTAATTGGTGACCGTGTTATTTATCTGGTCTTCTATGTGGATGACATGTTGCTAGTTGGAAATGATAAAGAAATTATCTAGGATTTGAGGAACCAATTGTCCTCCAAATTCGACATGAAAGATCTTGGCGCTGCAAACTATATTTTGGACATGGAAATTAAAAGAGATCAGGCAAAGAGGAAGCTCTGGTTAAACCAGAGGAAGTATGTCGAGACAATATTGCAAAGGTTTAATATGCAGGATAATAAACCGATGAAGGTTCCTATTCTTGTAG
>APFE031045496.1:1623-117944 GCA_000404065.3 Pinus taeda
GAAATCCTTCTTATATAATCCTAACAATAACAATCCGCGGAAATCCTTCTTATATAATCCTAACAATAACAATCCTAACAATAGGACTTTCTCTAAAATTAAAACAAATTTGAAATAGTTAATTTTAATAGCGGTATAAGTAACGGTTGATTTAATAATTATTTAAATTCTATAACTTTAACTTATTTTGATTTTTATTTAAATTGCTCTCATTTCCTTTGTCATGTTTAGCTATCCGTTTCCAAGTCAAATATAGTCGTTAGCTGGTCAATTTAGTTGTTGCGTGGTCAAATATAGCCGTTAGATGTCCTGCTCTAACTATTTAACATGCAACGTAAATCGATTATACTATTTAACATGCAACATAGATCTAATTCTTCAACTTGTCATGATGATGAACCACTAGTTGGTTCCAAACTCGTCGACAAATGTAATATCATGTGATTTAAGCCAAATAATTTTCTCATAAACTTAATATGAATCACAAAGACCTCAATTCAACAAATTATATATTAATTTTTTTTATTATTTGTTATTAAATTATATATAATTATTTTTATAATAATAATTTAAAATAGCTTTAATTAAATACGAGCGAATATATCGTAGATTTGGAGGGCACGGTATTACTTAGGGTTAGAACCAGGAATAAGAACCCTAGAGGTGGGTTATATATATCCTTTGTGGTTACACTCTTGCGCCGTGCGTTGTATTCTGCTTCGTTGTAGGGTTGGTTGGCAGTACTGGCGGCAATTATTTTGGCTGTGGCATTGCATGGGCCGTGCGTTTCGGTGGTTGTTCTCTCTGATCTAGATGTGATATTTATTTATATTTAGAGAAATATTTTTACTTGCCCAGAGACTTGGTCAATAGATACAGATGCTTTGCTTCATTTGGGAGGCTAAAATGAGTTAAATCGGCAGCCAAGTTGTGGATTTGTAATTTGGCGCTGGGCAGTTAACGACCTTTACATTCAATTTATTTTTAGAGTAAGAGTTTTTATTTTCCTCGGAATTTCTGGATTTTTTATTTTATGATCTATCGTGTGCTTAGTAATTTAGGGTTTTGAGTTTTACATGGATGGTTGAAGGCAGGCCCTGTGTACAGCAATATGCATGTGCATATTTGCTGAAGGGGGCTTTGCGAAAGCAACTTAGAGCGAATGGGCAGTCGAGTTTTAATGTCAATTGATTCATTGACAATCATTTTCCCAACCTTCCTACAATGTTTACGCTGGTTGTGCCGAGTCTGTGTATTTTGGGGATGAATATTCTTTTAATCTTAGGCTTTTTTCTATGCTAATATATGCTACCCTGTTTACGCTGGCTGTGGCGAGTCTGTGTGTTTTGGGATGATTATTCTTTTAATTTTTAGCTTTTCTATATGCTAATATATACTCTATACGGCCTCTTCTGTTCTTAAATGACTATTTGAAATTATTATCCATGATTTCAGTGATGCACCCGAAACTAGATCTATCAATTTGAAATGAAACCAAGCCTAAAATTAGGGGTTTTGATGTTCGAATTGATAGTTCAAGGCATGCCGTGTACAGCACTCTGCATGTGCTTGCTGAAGGGGGCTTTGCGAAAGCAATTTACGGTGAATGGGCCGTCGAATTTTAATGTCAATTGATTCGTTGACAATCATTTTCCCAACATTCATACCATATCTACTTTGACCGTGCCGAGTCCGTTTTTTGGATGAATCCTTTTTTAATCTTCAGCTACACGCTAATGTGCAGTCTATAAGGTCTAAGTTTTTTTAGTTATTCTATGCTCTGGAAACTAGATCTATTTATTTGAAACGAAACCAGGCCCAAACTTAGGGGTTTTGTGGCTTGAATCAATACTTCAAGGCAGGTCCTGTGCGTGCATAGCACTCTGCATGGGCATATTTGCTGAAGCAGCTTTGCAAAAACAATTTAGGGAGAATGTGCAGTCGAGTTTTAATGTCAATCGATTCGTTGACAATCATTTCCCCAATCGTCATACCATGTTTACTCTGGCTGTGCCGAGTCTCTTTCTTGTATGAATATTTTTTAATCTTCAGTTCTTCTATGAAATTATGATCCATGATTTCAGTCTATGCACTCAAAACTAAATCTATCATCTGAAATCAAACGACCCCCGAATTTAGGGGTTTTGAGGTTAGAGTTGATAGTTCAGGTCTGTACAGCACACTATATTTGTGCATGTTTGTTGAAAATGGCTTTGCAAAAACAATATTGGGGGAATGGGCAGTCGATTTTTAATGTTAATTGGTTGCGTGACAATCATTAGTCTAACATTCATACTATCTTTACTCTGGTTGTATCGAGTCTGTCTGTCTTCTTTGGGATGGGTACTTTTTAATCTTCGGTTTTTTATTTTTTCTTAAATAACTATTTGAAATGATTATCCATGCTTTTTAGTCTATGGACTCGAAACCAGATCTCTCAATTTGAAATTAAACCTGGACGAGAATGATTTTGAAAAATTTGGGAGGAAAATGTGAACATTCTATATAAATCGGGGGCCAAGATTCACTCGCAGGTGACTTTCATATATCTCTCTCAGTCATCACTATCCTCAACTACCTGTGATTTTTATGATCTAGTATTCTTTCAACTTGGAGTCAAAGGTCAGGTCATGTTATGAATGGACATTTAGCAAGTAGTTTTCTGTTTTTTATTTTTGGTATGATGATAGATAAAGAATGTAATCCAGAGTTGGACTCATATTTGTAAGTAGAGATTATTGGACTCATATTTGTAAGTAGAGATTATCTTCTGCTATATATTCTATTTGATAGGGACTGGGAGAGATACAAACTCTGATAAAAGTGATCTGGGGCATGCAGTAGAAAGACTTTTGGAAATTGTAATGAAAGCAAGTTGTTTTTTGTTTCTTGAAAAGACTTCATACTTATACATAGTCATCATGTTTGCTGATTGATTCTTGTGATTTTTTCCTTATTTAAGCCTCAACTATCCCACTAGTACTACTATGCCCAATCCCTAGAGGGGACTTGTTATAGACTTTGTCTAATATCAAGTAGAAATATGCGTTAACGAATGTTAGTTTTGAGTTATAATCGTTAATTCTCATTTATGTTCAGTGTTTGGGCAACTAGTCATGTTTTTCGCAGGTTGAATATGCCCCTTTGAAAATATATATATTTTCAATCTAGATGATAATTGCAATTCCACTTATATTCTTTACGAGTTCTAAATCCTCTTTTACCTTCCTGGTTTGGGCATCCAACCACTTTGAGGCATTTGGAATATGGCTAGAAATATGCCTCAACGAAAGTTAGTTATGAGTTATAATCGTTAATTCTCATTTATGTTCAGTGTTTGGGGAACTAGTAATGTTTTTCGCAGGTTGAATATCTTATATTATATTATATATATATATTCAATCTAGATGATAATTGCAATTCCACTTATTTTCTTTACGAGTTCTAAATCCTCTTTTACCTTCCTGGTTTGGGCATCCAACCACTTTGAGGCATTTGGAATATGGCTCATTGAACATATTTTTTTTTCATCTAGATGACAGTTGCAATCTCTAAGTTTTCTACATCTGGTTGTGCTTCCCGGGTTTTCTTTTATTTTTTACGTCTAGTTCTTCTTCCCGGGTTGTATCTCCATCAATTTAGGATTATCCTTACTTTGTGGTCTTCTTTTGTTCTCCTATTTTTGTTTGTCAGAACCAGGGAATATATATATATATATATATATAAATAAATAAATAAATATATAAATATAAAGTAGAAAGATTCTAGTAAACGCATACGGTGGGTGAGGTTTACACAATTTTCATTCTATATGAGAGAATTTAAAAATCATGTTGTGCATAGAAATCTCACTTGTTTTTAGATACAATTTTTTTTTCCAAGAGTCCTAGAGCTAAAAAGACAATAGAAAACAACTAATTACAAAAAAACCATATTTGAATGTGCATAAGGTTTTCTTCATGGCACCCATTGCATTCTTTTCCAATTGCTTCCACATTCAATATTGGCAAGGTTTGATTTGAATTATCCAACTTTTGAGGACAATATTGAGGACTTGCTTTTAAGATTCATCAAGTCTATTGGAGAACAATTGGGGTGGGCTTGGTTGGAGAATTTGATGTGGTAAATTGTTGTTATTATTGACATAATGTCTTTATTGTCAATTCCAAAGCATCTAGCTGTTTCTCTCTTGAAATAAGATGCTCATGATAATTTTAGAATTTCGTACTTGTATTTTGTTACCTTGATTGTGCTTCAAAGTGTGGAAGGTGAGCTTGTGATGGTGGATGTTCTCCTTGTGCCTTTAGAGAACTTATTAGGTTTTATGTAGTTCCTCGTAGTCCATATGAGCTAAAGGGAATGTCTAGAGGTTTAGATATGCTACACAAAGCAGGGGGAGAAGTAGTAAATTTCCAAGTTTTTTATAAGGTGGGGAGGACAAATTATACTTTTTTGACATTAAAGTTCCCTAGACCTATCCCAAAATCAAATTGAAATTTAGAGGTCCAATGTTTGCAATTGGTTGTCTTTTTCTGAAGTAGTATTGAAGATCAAAATAGTCCATTATAAAATTGATTGCACAGAGGGGAAGACCTCCTTGTGAGGTTAGGTTGTTGTCCTTGAAATTGATTAACACATGTTTAGCTCATACAAAAGAGGGTTTGGTAGCATATAGGTGGGCCTTGTATTAAAAGTTGTCTTTAGAAGGATGGGTAGTTTTCCTTGGTGATGTTGTTTTGGGGCTTGTTGGTGCAATTGGTGTTTGTGTTGTGATGAGCACTTTTACATGTGATGGGAGGGTCAGTGTGTTACTTGGTCATTTTTTTGTTTTTCTTTTTTGTAGTCTCTTTGGAGGGAGTGCTACTCAGAGGTTAGGTGAAGTGGGATGGGATCTAATAGTTTTTCTCAAATGGGCTTGAAGTTGTAGGTGATTAGTGGGCACAAGGAGTTATCAAAGTGGGTTTGCAGAGCAATTTGGGATAAGGAGGCTTCAGTCAAATGTTTGGTTAAGATAGACCCAGTTCGAGTGGACAAGTAGTGAGAAGGAGATGAAGAGTGTATGTTGAGCATTGTGAAAGTTTGCTTCTTGGTTGGAATTTACATAATTTCTCAGTATGTCAGCGTTGTGTTTAGTGTTCTAGTTATAAAGTGTAGAGGGAGATTGTTATCAATTATCAATATTGCATTTAATAGTGATTGTATCTCATATACATTGGAGTATCCATCTTTAAGGCTTTCATAGAGGGTCTTTAGGGGATGGGGATAAGATCTCCTAAGATTATGGCTTGGAGTGGTGCTAATGGGACTTGAACTTTTCCTTCTTTGGTGTTGCTTGGTTTAGTAGTGGGATTCAATTGGAAGGAATGTCTTTCAATCAATCAATGTGGCTGGTGAGGCAAATAGGATTTTTGAATTTGATAGCTTTAGATTTATGGTTGATGGGAAGTTGATATGAAGGAGATTTAATGATACAAGCCCTCAAGATTAGATTTTATTGTCAAGTGAATCTTTGAGCTGGATTGCATTGACATTCCATTTATTGTTGTGATTGGAGTAACATATGGAGTCGATTATTGGCTAATTTGTTTGACTTGATGTGACCCTCTTTCCAACGGAGGTGGGCCCCATCCTTTGGTAGATTTTTCATGCCTAGTTATTTGCAGAGGAACCTTGTTTATCAAACTTGCGCAGTTGGCAAAATTTGGTTTTCACTAAGATTTATTCTGGGTTGTTAGTTGGTGGAGGGCGATGCCTTGATTTAACAGGTTTAAGATTGTGGATCCACAAGATTTTGTCCTCTTGGACTATGGTTGGATTTACATTAGGTTCTTACTTAGTTTGATAACATTGTGTTTGCTCTATAATAACCTATAATCAACGGGCTCTTCCGAGAGATGAGTGGCATAATCTAGTGAAGAGATGCCTAGATATATTGCTTGGAATGTTCTCCATTGGTCCACGTTTTCTAATGAGATGATCTTTGGTCTAGATTGTTGATTTTGAGGTTTTTGACATTCTTTTGGACACTTTATACTAGCTCAATTATTTTGTTTCCTACTTTCTCATTATGCATGGGAGGGGGGTTTATTGATGTCTGAATTGTTAGGCTAGATTTGTGATAAAGATATCTAATTGTATCTTGATTGGTTCTTTCTAGCATATCTGGGTTGTCTTGAGCCACAAAGAAGTCGTTATAGTGTTTTCTTTCTTTTGCTATAGTGGAGATTCATTATAGTTTGAGCTTCTAGTGGGAGTGATATATTGAGTACAATTTGTTTTCTAGTGCAAAGATTTAGATCAAAAGGACCATACCATATTAGGGTTTTTCTAAAGAGGGAAAATATCTAGTGGTCCAAGTATCTTAAGTGGCGGGGCTGTATTTAAGATAGGTTCAGTGTCTTGATCAGGGTGCTCTTGATAGAGTTAAGAGGGGGTCATCATGGTTTGGTAATTTCTTCTCCCTTGGAATTAATCATTGAATTCAAGCCTCTCATTAATGAAAAGTATGTTGGTGTTAGGATGACATTTGGTGACTAGTAATAAAGCATGTTTGAGGGCCAAGATTACAGTTTTGTTAACTCTCCACTCTGGAGGAGTTAATAGAAGTAACTAACCTTACAGAGGAATTCAAAAAAATCAACAAGCATCTTGGAAATGGAGTGATCCAATGGACTATAAGGGCATGGGGGAGGAGGGATTCTGATGAGGATGGAATAATGGGTGATGACATGATCGATTCCTAGGTATGAAAACAATATAGGAGCCAATCCAATGATGACGAAAAAGGCCATTAAGATTGCAAAGAATTCCCAAAGATTGACTTTGGGGGTAGATATATTCTAAACGAGATTGAAAGATTGAAGCAGCAAGTATTAGTGGGTAGGAGAGAGTTTTCCACGATGGTAGGGATTAGATGAAGCTCTAGGTGGAAAGATGTTGGCTTCCATTGCTCAAATACAAGCTGAAGATAAGTGTTCTCTTTAATGGGTGGTTCACTTCTAATTTTCTTAGCTTGGATGATGTGACTTGTATTGAGGCCATCCCATGGGTATATGGAAGGGGATTTCTACCTCTAAAGTGTTGGTCTGTGAGTTTCAATCTGTTGAAAGTCATGCTAAAATGTAATATTATTTGGGTAAAATTGTGAGGGCTTACCCTAAAGCTGCGGACAAAATAGACAATCATGGCCATTTCCAATAAAATTGGTAAGTTCTACTATGTGGATGAAGGATTTATTGGTTTCCTAGATAAGAGGATTGCTTTGGTGCTAGTGGACATGGCTTATGTTGGAGGTTTGTTAGTTGAGATTGATCTTTACTGGGGGTCAAATTATTTTAGACAGTGCATGTATTATGGGGGAACTCAAATTATTTTAGACAGTGCATGTATTATGAGGGAACTCCCTTTAGATGCTTATGTTGCCATAATACGGGTCACCTATTGGCTTAGTGCCCAAAGAGGCATGATTGGGGACAATTCAGGGGTTCTCGCAAAAATGGTGGGATATGAGGCTCAATTATAATCAGGGAGGAATTAACCTGGAAAAGGATGTAAATGTTTCTGTGTTGCATGGCATCCAAGGGGCACAAGAAACACAAGATAATGATTTCCCCTAGAATTAGTTTGCAAGTATGAGTTATAAATCGAGAGATAAGGTCACCCTCCGTTTGTCAAATTTAATGTCTAAAAACATGGATGACTATGTGGGGTCTTATCCACATACGTCTAATATCATCGATTTTCATAGGAGTCCAGATAAAATAGAGGGTGATTTTGCTATGCCCTCCTCTAATATATGGGACTAGGACAGGGAGATAGATCCACTATCCCCTTGGGAGGCATATTTCTCTTCTCTCATCATCTTTGGGGCACCATTTCCATTGGGAAAAATATATTCCCCTATCTTTGATGATGTGGACATTTATTACTTGGCTCAAAATGACTCATTATGTTTGGAGCCCCTAATAATAAAAAATTCTTTCTTCTCAAACAAAGCACTAATGATTAGTCCGTAGTCTAGAAGGAATGTTACCATTAAGAAGAAGATAGCGACTAAGTTCAATAAAGTCTCAAATTGCTTCGTGGTCCCATTAGATCCCATGTCATCTTTCTATGAGTCCTTGATGGATTCCTAACTTCCTATTTTTGAGCAATACATTCATGATTAGGATCATGGAGGGTTCCCGCTTAAAATCCAAGGTCTTAGAGAAAATATCCCTGTGATTGGGGCCCAAGAATGATATTGTTGTCTTTCAACGTGAGAGGTTTGGGATCTACCTCCAAACGAAGGTCCATTAGGACTACCATTTAGTTGAACAAGCCATCAATCAATTTTTTTCAAGAAACCATGGCGGTCAGGGAGAAGTCTTAGGCGTTTTTATTGAAGATTTGTCCTCAGTGGCATGTATGTGCGATCAATGCCTCTGGTCATTCAGGAGGATAGGTTGTAATGTGGGATCTGTCCCTCTTTGATTTAAGAGCCTATATTTTTGTGGTTGGTATTATCCTTTTGGGACATCATAGAGTGTCTTCGACTCGCTTGCATATGATTAATATATATGCCCCATACTCAAACATAAGGATTTTTTGGGATCTTTTGGATAACTATGGCTTGTTGGATTTGACCTCATTGATTTTAGCAAAGGATCTTAAATTTACTATGGATAGGGAGGAGATATGGGGTTCTAAAGGCAATAAGGACTTGTTGTGCATTTTTTTAAAAACATGTTTGCTCAAAAGTCTCCGCGAGATATTAAGCTTCATTAACTGTGTCCAACTTGGAAAAATGGAGGCATAGGCATAGAAGGCATTTCAAAGAATTTGGACAGATTTCTTGTGCACCGACATTTGGTTTTGAGTATGGGACAATTGAAGTCTTGGTATATTTATTTTATTTTATATCAGATCACTTTCTAATATCATTGGAATGGACAGATGACATTATATTTCAATCCTTCCCCTTCAAATTTAACCGTTGTGTAATGTCACTCTACCCCTCATTTACCTTTAGAGGAATGGGGTAATTATATATATTTTTTGTTAATTGTCGAACCAACAGTCACACACACACACACACATCTATGTATTCATTATACCTATCAAAAACCCAATGAATCTTCACTCTTTGCATTGGAAAATTTCCTTATGGGTGGGTCCCACTAGACATGTAAGCCCGCTTACCCTCTCTAGGCAGTTCCCTAACTACGTGCTTGGTTACCTATCAGCCTCTTTGAACTAGCCTTACATGGAAATTATGCCCCTCTTACCTCCTCCTCATAGACCCAAACTTGTCCATTGATCAATGTTGCCACAGGTTCACATTATCTCGACACATAGTCTTTTGTGATTACTCTTTATTTCGTTGGGAACGCAATGTCAAAGATGACCTGGTTGTGGGTCCTCCCTCTTCCAATGAGAGCTTTGTTAGGCTTGCATAGACGACCTTGCAGTTGACCCACGTCGTCTCGTTGGGTCCCCCCACTATAGCACCCTCCTCCCACATTTACCTAAGCTAATTGGTCCATAGGGGTAAACATGTAATGAAGAGTTACTATGATATGATTCAACTCCCCATGTATAGTTAAGGAAGTGGAATCGATAAGACAAGACCAATCTTACCTTCCTTAGGAGCTACAGAACCTTCATGAGACAACTGAACCTTCCAAGTGCCCAACCCTTGACACAACTTGATGTTTTATTGAACTAGACCCCTAGTCGCTGCCATGATAGGCCTTCCATGCGATTGAGACCATCCAGTCGCTTCCACAACAAGGAATCCATGCGTCTGTGGCCTTTTTAGGTAGTTCTGTGCTAATGACTGCAAATTTTGAGCCACTTTTTCAAGGTTAGGATTGAAACCTCTACCCAAAACTTCATTGAAACTTCCAGAATTGATAATACCAATGAAATAAGGGTACTACTGCAAACAATTGAATGAGGGCTTGACCTGACCCCTACCAGCCATGACAAGCATTTCGTCAAACATATTAGAAACATGTAATCTACAGGTCATAACAACATATATGAACATATCGATTTCATACTTCTCTGAGAATCATCAAGGAGGACAAATGTCTCCTCCCAATCATTGCATTATCATTTGTTAGGTCATACATTCATTAACAATTCGTTTACTAATCAAAACATGCTGAGAGCCATAACTCAAGTTTGTCATAATCCATACTTATAACCAATAGAATAACAATGATAGAACAACCATTATAACCACATAATAACAAACACATTTACACATAATACACAAGAGGAAAAGAGATCTAATTAACATATGCAAAAGCTAACTAAGCCAGGGACTTCCACGTATCGCCCAACCATAGATTGCGCTGAACCAAATATTTCTTTTAGTCAATCACCTCCGTGCCATATCCCAAGCATGAATGTGGGACTCACAACAAAACTAACAGGGATTATTCATGCTTTACTGTATATCACACAAATATCGGTCAAGGATTGCGGTAAATCCTGGTAGTGTATATTTCTTGTTTGGGCCTAGGAATCCCTTGACAGGATTGTGGTAAAGCTTGGTTGTATAAATGTGGATTTCAAGATTTCTTTTGCCAATTTCCTCTTCACCATAATAAACCAAATGAACACCCACATTAGGATGTTTTTCCAAACATTCAACTTGGAATAAGTTTCCCATGACCTTGGTCTTATTTTTCCTTTATTAACTTTATTACATGGATTTTAAACCTGGGGTAGCTACATCTTTGCCCTCTAGAGAGCATCCTTTACTAATCATCAGGATTATACTACCGAGCTTGCGTGGATGGTGGGGTCGTATGGTATCTTTTCCCATTGGTCTGCCACTGCCAACTCTCCATTGCCATTGCGACCATGCCCATGTCATTCCGCCCACCTCCATCACGAAACTTACAATTGACTACCCACCTTAATATTGTTTGGGGTCATGGTGTCACGCTGATATGGCTGGCATAACCCTACCCCACCAATCAAAAGGGCATGTACCACCACGTGGCATGACTTACATCATCTTGATAGCTTACCTATGATGCTTAACAATTGACTCTCGTTTTAATCTTCTAGGTTGAACTTCATTGGACTGACTCGACAAGTGGGCCAGTCTTTGACCAATAACATTATCGCAATGGTGCAGGACCATCCACATAACCTCCTTACATCATCTTTCCAGGCTTTCCCTGACGTTTTCCTTTACACCTCCTTTTCATGTTTCTAGGCTAGGTGTCTATGGCTATGTGGTTGTGGGCCAGTGTTCCAACCAATAACAATAGTACTGGGTGCACGTCATCTTGTCACATTCCTTTCACCCAACTCTCCTTTGTTCGTGCCCTTAGAAATGTTCCAAGTTAAAACCTCTAGGCTCCCATCTCCGAGCCATGTCAACACTCTCGCGACCAATCACGTCAAAGGGGAACCTAGCCATGCCAATGGGAAGCCTCCACAACTACGGTTCTAATCAATGAAAGGATGAGTTGTTCGATCCTTTCTTATAATTTCAGGGCTCGATCCCGTTGTGTTATGACAAGTCTTACTCCAATCTCAACTATGGATTGACTAAGGGACTTCGACCCTGCCTCATGTGACGTCTCATATGGGAATTTTTGCGATAGCTCCACAAACAAGCTTTGCTACTGCACAGACTTCCTTGAGTCAGTCTTCTATGAGAATAGGATGCCAACAAAAGATATCTAGCTTGCTGAAAATGAAAGGCTGAAGATCATTTGGGTAAAGTTGATGGGCTATTTTTGGCCCCAAGGGAAACAACCTTTAACGCTAATGTAATCCCTGTTGTGTGGCAAAGTAGCTTGTAACTTAGGCAATCATATGAAATAAGAAAATACAGACCCCCTACTAAGCAGAGGGTATTCCATGTAACTATTTCATATAAATAAAAGGGTCTCTAAGCCCGTTGTTTCAAGTTTTTAATTCAAGCTCTAATGGGTTTTTCTACGGTTTGCAACCTGGCCTTATGTTATTCTATTATGCACTTATGTGTTGCTTCCAATATAGTTAAGCATGTCCTTATTATCAAATGGATTATGCAATATAGGAGATCAGTACAAAGACATGGGACAATCTCTGTTATCACGTTGTTTCCTTTTCATTCTGTTGAATCTTGCAAGTATAGCAATATTAACAAATGTTTCACACAACACCTCTTTCAATCAAGAGGACCATGTTTGAGAAATTCATATAACAACCTCAACAACTATAAATGCTACACAGACATACAATCATGCATATTACCAAAACCATAAAATCCATCTCCACATAGAGAAGTAACACATGCTTATTATATCAACAACATAGATATATTTCTAAAATCCCAAAACCATTTTATGTAGAAAGGCATCATGATTTATCAACAGATAAACAAGTATGAACAAATACTTATACATTCTTATTATATCAACAACAAAGTTATATTTCTGAAATCCCAAAACCATTTTATGTAGAAAGACATCATGATTTATCAATAGATAAACAAGTATGAACAAATGCTTATCTTTGAGCTTGTAGGGCAAATGAGTTTGGGACAAGGACACTCCATCCAACCATAGACAACTACAACCACACTTTCTTGTTGTTGCCACCCACGAGCCAAATTCCAGAGTTTGAGGGGGATGCTTGTTAAGGAATCAAAACACCAACTACCCACTGAAATAGGGACTCCAGAGGACCTCCTTCCTCAAACCCACTAGTTGACCAATGTTTCCTTCAACAAAACAAGGAGTCCATAGGTACTCCACCTCACCCCCAAGTGCTCACTTAGGGATTCACCCCCTTAAAAGGAGTCCAGAATCCATTGTATAATAATGCATTAACCACAAGTCTTCAATCAGGTTTTCCCTTTGATACTGCTTCAAGATGGCCTCTTTCCAAGCTGTTATAGGGCTCCAGAGTCTGTTATCTCAACCCACAACCTCCAAGGGACCCAAGTTGTTATAGGGCTCTAGAGATTCGATCCCAACCCACAACATCTAGGGATCCAAGCTGTTACAGGGTTCCATAGAACTTTGTCTCAACCCACAGCCTCCAGGGACCCAAGATGTTACAAGGCACTAGAGACTAGCATCACAACCCACAACCTCCAGGAAGCCAGAGAACCAATTCCCTTCTCTTGTCTTCTCTTCAAATCCAATGGGTGCCTTCTCTATCTGCCTCTTGCATGCCTTCCAATTCTTGTAGCCTTACCTTTCGACTAAATGATTGTTGCTATATTTTCCCTTGTTTTACAAGGCTTGTTGTGTCCTTGCTGACCTGCAATGCGCAATCCCTATGCTGGACTTCTTATCTATTTTCTTGTTGTCGTTTCTCAAGCAACATGGGCCTGAGTACTTTCTCTTACAACCCATTTAATTTCAAGATCTAGTTCATTAAATGCATGCACCAACCAGTTTTTATGGTTGTCCTGCAATTTAGGTTTCTTTCATTGCACAAGAAACCGCAACATCCCAAGCAAGCAATCCTCCTCCCCAGCTCTAGAGTCTATGTCCATTTGAATTAGTTCCTTTTTTTATTTCACATATTGAAAAAATATTTACAATGTATTTTATGAGAGAACCATGGGTGGGGCTGTCATAGTTCCCTCCCCCTTGAGGGAAGACCTCCCTCAGTGTTCTTCTGCCCATATGAAACACCAAAAACAAAACACAACACATATTGTTTCATGGAGCTTCATACACACAACTCTATACAATATTTACAATCATATACACACTTTCTTTAACAAAAAAACAAGAAGGGATAATTAACTTTCATGGCATCAACGATTTCCCACGTGGTCTCCTCTAGACCCTACTCCACCAATCGAAAGGGCACGTACCACTGCGTGGCGTGACTTACATCATACTGACAGCTCACCTATGACGCTTAATAATTGACCCCCACTTTAATCTTCCAGGTTGAAGTTCATCAGACTAACTCAACAAGTAGGCTAGTCTTCGACCAATAGCATTATCGCAACGGTGCAAGTTCATCCATGTAACCTCCTTACATCATCCTGCCAGGCTTTCCCCAAAGTTTTCCTTTATGCCTGCTTTTCATGCTTTCGGGCTAGGCGTCTATGCTTATGTGGCTATGGGCCAATCTTCAAACCAATAATAATAGTACTAGGCACACGTCATCTTTTCACATTCCTTTCACCCGACTCTCCTTTGTTCGTACCCTTAGAAATGTTCCAGGGTAGAAAACCTCCATGCTTCCATCTTCGGGCCATGTTAGCGGTCTCACGACCAATCACATCAAAGGGGAATCTAGCTGTGGCAATGGGAACCCTCCACAACGAGGGTTCTGATCAACGAAAGGATGAGTTGCACGATCCTTTCTTATAAGTTCAGGGCTTGATCCCACTGCGCTGTGACAATTCTTATGCCAATCTCGAACATGGATCGACTAAGGGACCTCGACCTTGCCTCATGTGATGTCTCAGATGGGGATTTCTGCGATCGTTCCAAAAAAAAGCTCTACTACTACACAGACTTCCTCGAGCTAGTCTTCTTAACCATGGCTCTGTCTCAGAGGTCCGAAAAACCTCCAGATCGACATCAAGGCTTCATGTCGATGCCAATTATTAATTAAGGTGTTCCATGGTGCTACCCCTCTTGAGCTTAGGCGAATCCAATTCCAAGGAGTTCCTGGCCCGCCTGCATTCCCCCTTCTTGGACAGGGAATTCCATGCATGTCGGTGTAGGCACTCTAGTGGTCATTACCTACCATGGGCTTGTCATGGACTTCTAAAAGGTTTCCACCTCGTCTGCCACACACCAACAATTCTAGAATCCATGTCGAGCTTGTAAGTAGCTCCATGGAGACATGCAGAGCCTTTCGGTGCCTCATCGATGACACTAGGATGCCAATGAAAGATATCCAACCTGTTGAAAATGAAAGGCTGAAGACCATTTAGGTAAAGTTGATGGGCTCATCTAGCCCCAAGGGAAACAAGCCTAACGTTAATGCAATGCCTATTGTGTGGCAAATTAGCTTGTAACTTAGGCAATAAGATGCAATAAGAAGATACAAACCTTGCTAAGCATAGGGTCTTCCATGTAACTATTTCATATAAATAAAAGGGTCTCTAAGTCCATTGTTTCAAGTTTTTAATTCAAGTTCTTATGGATTTTTCTGTGGCTTGCAATCTAGCCTTATGTTCTTCTATTATTCACTTATGCATTGCTCCAAATATAGTTAAGAATTTCATTTAAAATAAGGTTCAAATAAGAAATATTAGATAGTCCTTACTATCATATGGATTATGCATTGCGAGAGATCATTTCAAAGACATGCCACAATGTTTGTTATCACATTGTTTCCTTTTCATTTTGTTGAATCTTGCAAGTATAGCAATATTAACAAATATTTCACACAAAACCTCTTTTAATCCAGAGGACCATGTTTGAGCAATTCCCATAACAACATCAATACCTATAAACGCTACACAGACATACATTCATGCATGTTATGATAACCATAAAATCCATCTCTACATAGAGAAGTAACACATCTTATTATATCAACAACACAATTATAATTATGAAATCCCAAAACCATTTTAAGTAGAATGGCATCATGATTTATCAACAAATAAAAAATTATGAGAAAATACTTATCTTTGAGATTGTAGGGAAAATGACTCTGGGACAAGGACTCTCCACCCAACTATAGACAACTGCAACCACACATTCTTGCTATTGTCACCCATGAGACAAATTATGGATTCTAAGGAGCATGCTTGTTAAGGAATTATAACACCAACTACGAACTGAAATAGGGACTCTAGAGAGCCTCCTTCCTCAATCCCACTAGTTGACCAATGTTTCCTTCAACAACACAAGTGGTCCATAGGTACTCCACCTCATCCCCAAGTTCTCACACAGGGATTCACCCCCTTATAGGGAGTCCATAATCCACTGTTACAATAACGCAGTGACCACAAGTCTTCAATCAAGTTTTCCCTTTGATACTGCTTTAGGATGGCCTCTTCCCAAGCTGTTACAGGGCTAGAGAGTCTGTTATCTCAACCCACAGCCTCCACGGGACCCAAGTTGTTATAGGGCTCTAGAGATTCCATCCCAACCCACAACGACCTAGGACTCAAGCTGTTACAGGGCTCCAGAGACTAGCAGCTCAACCCACAGCCTCTAGGGAACCAGAGAACCAATTCCCTTCTCTTGTCTTCTCTTCAGAGATGTTTGTTGATGGATCTCACCTGATGCTCGAATGGGTGCCTTCTATATCTGCCTCTTGCATTCCTTCCAATGTTTCTAGCCCTACCTTATGAATGAATGCTTGTTGCTATATTTTTCCTTGTTTTATAGGTACTGTTGCATCTTTGCTAACTTGCAATGCGCAATCCCTCTGTTGGACTTCCTATCGTATTTTCTTGTTTTTGTTTCTCCACTGACACGGGCTTGTGTACTTTCTCTTGCAACAAATTTAATTTCAAGAACTAGTTCATTAAATGCATGCACCAACCATTTTTTAATGGATGTCTTGCAATTCAGGTTTCTTTCATTGCATAAGAAACCACAACATCCCAAGCAAGCAATCCTCCTCCCCAACTTTGGAATCTATGTCCATTAGAATCAGTGCCTTTTTTATTTATTTCACATATTGCAAAAATATTTACAATGTATTTTATCAGAGAACCATGGATGGGGCTATCACTTCCCCTTGAGGGAAGATCTCCCTTAATGTTCTTCTGGCCATATGCAACACTAGAAACAAAACACAACACATACTATTTCATGGAGCTTAATACACACAACTCTATACAAGACTCACAATCATATACACGCTTTAACCAACAAACAAGAAGGGATAATTAACTTTCATGGCATTAGCCATTTCCCACGTGGTCTCCTCTAGCCCAAAGTGCTTCCACTGCACCTTGAATTTCTCTATCCCGTGACTCCAGAGCATGAGACTCCTCTGGTCTAGAATGCACATTGGCTCTGGTTGGAATTATCCCTCTGGTTCAACCTATAGCACATACCAATCAATCACATGATTAGAGTCATGTACATATATTTTAAGCAAAGAAACATGGAAAACATGATGAAATCTAATTGACAGAGGTAAAGCCAACTTATAATCCACTGGTATGATCGTCTCAAGTATTTCAAATGGCCCATAATACTGTGGTGCCAACTTGGCTCATGTCCCAATCCTCAGGGAACTCTTCTTGGGCTTAATCCTTAAACATGTTCCCTAACTTAGAACTCTTTGTGCACTTTATGCTGATTTGCATAGTTTTTCTTCCTATCTTGTGCCACTTTCTATTTTGTTTTATGATCTGGACTTGCTGCTCCATATCCTTGAGAAAATCAGGTCCTACATAGACCCTGTGCACTGGATCACTCTAGGTAATAGGAGTTGCAACTTCTACCATACAATGCCTCAAATGGGCTCACCTTTATGGCTTGTTAGTATCCATTGTTGTATGCAAATTCCACAAGTGGAAGATATTCATCCCACTCCTTGGGCTAATGCATCACATACATTCTTAACATTTTCTCAAGGATTATGTTAATCATGTCTATTTCCCCATCTGTTTGGGGATGATAGGCTATACTAAATGCCAATTATGTTCCCATTCTTGCAAACAATTCCTTCTAAAACCTGGAAGTGAACCTAACATCTCTATCTGACACAATCTTCTTAGGGATGCCATGTACCCTCACAATCTGCTTGATAAATATTTGTGTTATGTCACTAGCGAAATTAGTGGATTTGGTTGCTACAAAGTGAGATACCTTGCTAAGCTTATCCACCACTAACATGATTGTGTCATGCTGCTTGGATGGTTTAGGAAATCCTGTAATGAAATCCATAGAAATTACCTCCCACTTCCATTCTACAATAGGTATGGGCTGCAACAATCCTTCTGGATGCTTGTGCTCAACATTTACTTGCTAGCATTCTATGCATCTTGCCATGAGATCAACCACTTCCTTCTTCAAATTCGAGTGTTAATAGTACTTTTTTATGGTTGTAAGGGTATTTTGATAACCTGGGTGGCTTAAATATGGCTCAACATAGAACTGTTTCATTATCATTCTTTTCATTTCATCGTTGTTAGGCACATAAATTTTGTTCTTAAACTTGAGTAGGTCGTCCTCAGTGAGGTGATATTCTTCATCCTTTCTATTTTGCAACAATTTTTCTTTCACTTGCTAATATTTTTCATCTTGATGCCCAACACTTTTGACTCTTTCCATCATATATGTTTTATAGGAACTCACAACTTCCAAGTGGTTTACTTGGATTCTTCTACTCAAAGCATCAACAACCTTATTTTCTTTACCTTTTATGTACTTGATTTCAAAGTCGAATTTGTTGAGCGTGGCTATTCATCTTGCTTGCCTAACATTCAACTTCGATTGTCCAAACAAATATTTGAGCCCGCTATGGTCTGTCATGAGTGTAAATTTCTTGCCAAGGAGGTAATGTCTCCACATTTTTAAGGCATGAATGATGGCAACCAACTCTAAATCACGTGTTACAGAATTAACCTCATCCTCATTCAATCTTCTGGGCTCATAACATACGATTTTCCCTTCCCTGCATTAAGACTCCACCGAGTCCCTCTTTGCAAGCATCTATCCACACCACAAAATCCTTGTCAAGATTTGTAATTCTCAGCACTAGTGCATTAGTGAGCAACTATTTTAACTGCGCAAAGCTTTATGCACATTGTGCAGTCCACTCAAATATTTTTCCTTTTCTCTGCAAGATTGTAATGGGATGGCCTATCTTGGATAAATTCTAGATAAATCTCCTGTAATATCTCGCTAGTGTCATGAATGATCTAATTTCATCCGAATTCTTTGGAGTTGGCCATTCCATTATGGCTTTGATCTTTTCATGATCAACTGGGATACCTTCCTTGGAAATGATATGCCTCAAGTAATCTGTGACTGGAAGAAGTCAGACTTGCTAATATTTGCATAGATCTTGTGCTCTCTTAACAAATTTAACATTGCAACAAAATCATTCTCATGTTCTTCTTCTGTCTTTGAATACACCAATTTGTCAGTAACAAATACAATGACAAACTTGTCCAAATAAGGACGTAACACGCTGTTAATAAGGAACATGAACGTGGTAGGGTCAATGGTAAGCCCAAAGGGTACCACTACAAACTCATAATGCCCATATCTTGTTCTGAAAGCAGTCTTATGAATGTTTTCCTCTTTGATTCTTACTTAATGGTATCTCGACCTTAAGTTAATTTTGGAGACAACTGCTGCTCCCCTCAAGTGATCAAAGAGATAATCAATTCTTAATAATGGGTAACTATATTTGATGGTCACCTTATTTAGTTGCATGTAATCAATGCATAATCTAAGTGTTCCATATTTCTTATTTACAAATAATATTGGTGCTCCCCATGGGGACACAATAGGCCTTATGCAACCTTTTTAATCATTTCCTTCAACTGCAATTTCATCTCAACCAATTTTGGGGTGCTCATCCTATATGATGCATTAGATGTTGGTGTTGCTCCAAGTACTAACACAATAGAGAAATTTCTCTCTCTATGAGGAGGTAATCCAAGAACTTCTAATAGAAAGACATATGTACTGCTTCAAAATAGGGTACTTTTGTAGAAATTAAACTTCCTCATCTTTGGATGGAGGCTCTGATGATAATGAATATCAAACTAGCATAGAAGATAGAGAGCGGAGGAGGAAAAACATGCAGAACTAGGGTTTGAATTAGGAGGGAAGCGTTGGGCACCATCGAAGGGCGAGAAGAGGGGAGCTCAACTCCCTCCTACAATCATGTTGTTTCAAACCGCTTCAAGAAGCCCATGGAAGTGGAATCTGGGGACACAGAAAGAGGAAAATAGGAAAGCAGCAGAGCACGGAGGCAGGCAGAAACACAAGAGGAAGGTAGAAAAGAGAAGCGTACAGGACTAGACAGTCAAAAAACTGACCCCAACAGTTGGACAAGACCATGTAAACCTAAATCATGGTGTTAAGTGATCCAACGCTATAGGCGCATCGGGAGCCCATGGCGACTCATGCAGTGATATGTAAATTCACGGTGTTTTGTCCAATGAAGAAATCCCTACACATATGGATAAAGAACCATTGGAAACCTAAGGGAGAAATAGATTTACATATTGGATCCAAGGGTTTCTTCACAGTAGTGTTTGCAAACCTAGTAGATAAAGATAGGATGTTTGAAGGAGGACCTTACTTCTATGTGGCTGCAGTTCTCTATATGAGGCCATGGGTTATGAATTTTGTTCCGCAGTGAGAAATGTTTACTTCAGTGCCGGTATGGGTAAGACTATATTCCATACCTCTAGATTACTAGCTACCTGAATCACTGAAATCCATAGGTAATAAACAAGGGAATTTTTAAAAAATATCAGAGGCCACTTTGCATGGAAAATATACCTCATTTTCCAGAATATGTGTGGAAATGGACCTTTCTGGGGCTTGCCGGATGAAATAATTCTAGAAGTATATGATGAAGATTGGGTACAGGCGCTGGATTATGAGCATGTACCCTTCATATGCCGCAAATGCCATGAACATGGGCACCTCTTCAGAGACTACCCTTTAAGAAAAATGGAGACCACTATCAAAGCAACCCCAAGTAAAGAGACTGAAATCTTTACCAAGGTGGGGGGCAGAGGAAAATGAGGAAGGAAACACCAAAAAAAAATCTATGAGGAAAAGCAGCCTAGTCATAATAGGTTCAAGATATTAGAAGAAGAAGAGGGGGAGGAAAGAACAAATAAAGAAATGAAGGACAATCCTATAGAGAAGGAAAAGGATGACAACATGGATGATAGACTTGATAAAAGCCAGAAAAGGAGGATCAGCTAAGCACTATGGAACTTGATAGGGACCAAGAGATGACCCCAAGTGAAGTGGGTACAAAGGATACTGAACTGCATGAAATATTGGAAAGGGAGCATCTTGATCTAGAAAAGTTCCTGGAGGAAGGAACAACCAAAGGAGTGGATTCGCTATCTCCAGATGAATTTAACAGAGTCCAACAACTCTTCCTCTAGAGAACATAGGCAAAGGGTGCAGGGGTCAAAAGAAACTATGATAGTCAGGATAATGGAGGGATTAAATCTATGGAGGCAACATGAGGACAAGCTCCTAAGAACCCAGGAAGGAAAAGAGGAAGGAAAAAATATAATGAGTTGTTGATTGAATGTGGAAAACTCATGATCAACTCAAGCAAGATGAAAGACCTGACTAGTTATTCATTTACAAATATTTCTTAATGAAGCTTACAACATGGAATATTAGAGGTCTAGGAAGCAAAAGGAAATAGAGAAATCTCAAGGGGACAAGGAAGTTTATTTGATCACAAATGTTTATGTTCCATAGAAACCTAAAGACAAACTTTGGTTCCTTACCTCATTAGAGGAACTAAGAGACAGACATTCGGGCATCTCTTGGATTTTGGGAGGGGACTTTAACATGATCAGGTCCTTGTCCAAAATAAAAGGTGGAACCAGATCACTAAGCAAAGATTCCATAGCATCTCAGAATTTTATAAACAATATGAGGCTAGTAGACATAGAGACAAGTAATGGCATCTTTACCTGGAATAATAAAAGGGGATGAGAGTCTCATATGGCCTCAAAACTAGATAGATTTATTATCTCGGAGGACCTTATCCTTACGGGACTTGACATGTCAGCTATGATACTCCCTTTTGGTGGCTCGGATCACTGGTCTGTTCAACTAGAAGCGTCCTTTATAGGAACACCAAGAAACAAACCTTTCAGTTTTGAAAACATTTGGCTTACCCATCTTGAATTTATCTGCAATGTTGAAAAATGGTGGACAGAGGATATGCAAGTTCAGGGCACTAAAATGTTCCTCCTACATAAAAGATTGAAACACATCAAACTCAGGCTTGAAGATTGGAATAAGAATGAGTTTGGCAACATTTTTGAAGCCAAAAAAGTTGTTGAACGAAAGCTACATGAAATTAACCAGATCCTCATTACAGATGGCTTCAACGAGGAAAGAAAGGAACTAGCTGACTACCATCAACAAGAATGGGAAGGATTATGCAATCAAGAGGAGATATTCTGGAAACATAAATCAAGAATACAATGTTTAAAAGAAGGAGAAAGGAATACAAGTTTTTTTCACAAATCCACTATGGATCACAGGTCTCATAACAGGATTTCAAAAATCAAAGATTCTCAAGGAAATCAACTAAATACCCACAAAGATATAGAAGTTTCACTGGTTCAACATTTCCAAGGCATAGATGAGGAACCTCTCTTAGACAAATCACAATTCATCAATGAATTTACAAAGCACATTCCTAAGCTTGTGACAAGAGAAGACAATTATAATCTAAATAGGCATGTGAATGAAGAGGAGGTTAGTGAAGTCATCAAAGTGATGCAAAATGGGAAGGCGCTAGGTCCGGATGGTTTTAATGTTGACTTCTTTAAAGCATGTTGGGGAATAGTCAAGCATGACATCCTTGATGTGGTGGAGGACTCAAGGAAAAACAAAACTGTTTTGAAGGCGCTCAATACCTCTTTCATATCCTTGATTCCAAAGAAGGATAATGCTATGGCACCAGACAGATTCAGACCAATAGCTTCATGCAATGTGGTGTAAAAAATTATTTCCAAAATAATTGCTAGTAGGCTTAAGCCCCTTCTTCCAAATCTCGTGTCTGAGGAGCAAACTGGGTATGTGGAAGGCAGGCAAATTCTCAACAACATCATTCAAGCTCACGAGGTGGTTCACTCACTTAAGAGCAATAGGCAGGTAGGAATGATTATGCAACTTGACATTGAAAAGGCTTATGATAAGCTAAGTTAGGCTCACATCAGAAGAGTTATTATAACATATGGCTTTGACCATAACTGGGTAAGATGGGTAATGGCCCTTGTAACTACCTCCAGTTTTTCAATCCTATTAAATGGTTCACCATCCAAAATCTTTAAGCCTACAAGAGGACTCATATAAGGAGATCCACTCTCACCCTTCGTCTTTATTCTCATGATGGAAGGGCTTGGCAATGTTATCAAATCTGCCAAAGCAGAAGGCAAAATTCAGGGTCTCAAACTCACCATGAATGGAGATGCTATGACCCATCAACAATTTGTGGAAGATACCATGCTACATGGTATACCCACGGTCATGGAAGCTCTAGCCTATAATCAAATCCTGAAAGACTTTGCAATGGCTGCGGGTACAGAGGTAAGCCTAACCAAATCAAAGATTTTCTTTTTTAATACTGACATTGCTATTCAGAGAAATATATCTAGAATTGTAGGCTATCAAAGAGATATTTTACCTCCCAAATATTTGGGAGTACTGCTAATAGATAAACCTCCGATCAAGAAAGTCTAGGAGGCTGTGACTAATAAGCTCCAGGACAAAATCTAGAAATGGACCAACAGGTCTTTGAATTTATCAGGTTGACTAGTGCTTACAAAATCAATCCTACAAACTGTCCCCATCTTTATGCTTTTAGCCCTTCCAACTCCTAAAGGAGTCATGCAACAATGTAGAAATATCCAAAGAGATTTTCTTTGGGGCAAAGGGGAAGAGAAAAAAAATGAGCCTTGGTAGCCTAGGAAAAGATCTGTAAACCAAAGACACATGGAGGTTTGGGACTTGATGATATTGAAATGCTAAACAAAGTTTTGGGGGCAAAACTATGGTGGAGATGGCTAAAAGATTCGGCTTCCCCTTGGGCCCAAATTTGGAAATAGAAATATGCAAAAAAAATTGGCAAGAAAGTGATCACATTAGAATGTCTGGGCTCATCAAAGGCTCCCACATTTGGAACAAATCCTGGGAGAATAGATCCATTGTTCAAAAACACAGTTTCTGGGAAATCAGAGATGGAAATTAGAGATGGAAATCTTGCTTGGTTTTGGGAAGATAATTGGCAACAGGAACCTAAATTGTTAAGAGAAGAATTTGCAAATCTTAAGAACGATACTGACAACAAAGGGTTACTTAGAGTGAATGACTTCTGGGATCAGGAAAAAAGCGAAGGAAAATGGAGAATATGGAAGAACCTGGTATAAAGTGATGACTCCCTGTTGAAGACAGAGGCAGAAGCTTTAACAGCCATCCTAGAACAGAGAAAGATTCTGACATCAGCAGATTCAGACTAGCTGAGATGGGGCAAAAACAATGAAGGCACCTTTAACCTCAAAGAGGCCAAGCGCATAGCCCTTGGGCTTGACTTTCCAAACCCTGATTGGATATGGAAGGACCTATGGCGGAACCAAAGCTGGATGAAAATCAAACTGTTCATGTGGTTAGTGTAGCATAAAAAAATTCTGACCTGGGAAAACCTTAGGAAAAGAGGGGTATATGGTCCATCTAGATACCAGCTATGTGAATTACAAGAAGAGACTATGGATCACCTTCTCAACCTCTGCCCATTCACATCCACCTTGTGGAATTGGATAGCTTCAATATTCAGTCAAACAGACAGGGACATGGGCAACATTACTAGCACCTTGAAGAAGTGGAGGAAAAATTTCTTTGATAATGAAATAGTTAACAAAGCTTGGGCTTTAGATCGAGGGTTTCTAATCTTGGATGTCTAGAAAGAACGCAACAACAGAATATTCAAGAACAAGAAAGGTTCTTCCCAGAGTATCATGGCTCAGATTTTAAGACAAATCAATGATATGGTAGGAACCCTCATTAAAAACCCCCCTATAGACCAACCCAAAGATTCAGATGTGTAGATACTAGTACATTTGGGTCTTCAGGGGCTTGTACGATAGAGAAGAAACAAGAATGCAAGTCATATAATTGCTTATAAGGATTTCTGGCATCCTCCCCCTTAGAGTTTTATGAAATGTAACATATATAGGGCCTCAAAAAGAAACTCGGGCATGGCTGGGTATGGAGGAGTGGTAAGAGATGAAAAGGGTTTCATAAAAACCATCTTTCATAGTCATTTGGGGAAAGCCGCTAATAATATGGCAGAGCTCATGGCCCTTGAGAAATGCTTAGAAATCTTGAGGGACTCTAATCGTCATAATACTATAATTGAAGCTCATTCCGAATTGATTATTAATTCAATCAAGAAAATTTTCTATGGATCAGCTTCAGACAAAGTATTGAGACATTGGCGGCTTCTGCAAGTTTATCAATGGATTCAATCCCACCTGCAAGACATGAGAATCCCAAGTTTCACTCATGTGCACCGAACAACCAACAAATTAGTGGATATCTTAGCTAATGAAGGCGTAGTTGTGCTAAAAGAAACAAAAAATATGAATGGACTGAGACCCCCCATGGCAGATTGAGGGAAGAGTGTCTTAGACAGGGTAATGCAGATAGGGAGTTCGATCAGAGTAGGGGAAACTAGCAAGTTATAGACTTATGGAAACAAAGGAATTTGGTCTCTATGGTGCATCAGTTCAAGGATATGTTCGAACAAGATGTTCAGTATGTAGCCAGGAATATGTTCTCGAATGGGATTCAATATAGAACAAGTCCTTACATGAATATGAAGTATACTACAGATCTACTTTACATTGGCTATGCAAGGAGCTTTGTTAACGTGCAAGAAGATAAGCGAAATAGAGGCAATATTATTAATTTCGCATGGCAAATAGCAAGGGGGTTACCATGCCAAACTGACCCAAAATTACCTTCAACAATGGCTTTATTCGACTTCGGGTCTGAAAGCAGGGTTAAATATCGAGCAAGTTACTCAGCTTGGCGTGGATCGCCAGCATCTAGTGGATTTCGGGCTGATTACATGCGCAAGTATTATCATCCTACGCAGACCCAAAATTTTAATATTGTTGTCTCTAAACGCTTATTTGGGTCCGATATAATGATTAAAGGGTTTTCTTATTAGAGTTTTGAAATTGTGTCTCGACTATTAGATCTCAGATGGCAGATCGCACGGTCTTGGTGTTAGATTGGTTTTTGGAGTTCTGGACATAATATTTGGTGGGCCCTAAGCCCAGATAGTTAGCCTTTAGCTTGGTTTCCAAGGCTATGTGTGGCTAGATAAAGGTATGGCCCACATCTCCTTTGTTTTTTTGTACATTATGTAATGTATTTTTTACAATATAGTTGAATATAAGGACTGACACTTAATTTAGCAAAAGAAATAGACTTCCTCATCTTCTATTTCCTGTTAATTTCCTCATTCTTGGAAACTTTCATTGCAAATAAAATGCATCCTTTTCTGTTGTTACGTTTGGCTTGCATAGTCATGATTAACCTCACTGAAATGGGATTTTTCCTACCCTACAACATTATTTTTGTTCCTTGCTCATCCAAGCATTCAATTATTTTTTCATAGTAGTATACCTTGGTCTAGTGTAAGTACAACCAGTCCATGCCCAACAATATGCCATATGCACCCAATGGAAATACATTCAAATGGGCTGTTGTGGGCATGCCACTGATCTTGAATACACATGACCTTGCCCAATGGTTGATTCTTCTCTTTGTCCCACTTTCCAACTGAACCAACTAAGGTTATTTATGCAATTACTTTCCCAAACCATACTTAACAAGCTCTGGGCTAGCATAGTTATAATTAGAACTTGAATAAATTAAAAGAGGGACTTTCTCTTGTAGCTTACCATCCATCTCAATGATGAATTCCTAGTAATATGCTTGGTGGTTGTCCACTACTGCATAAATTATTGGCATACTCTGAGCTACTTCTACCACTGTGCTTACCTCTTGAGCACTGTAAATATTTGCCCCAACATCTTGTGGATGTGGACAATCTCTCCTCGTGTGGTTCCCACCACAGGTCTAACACTTGACCGACGTTGAACCTTTGAGCTTGGGTTGTGTTGAAATCAGTTACTGCACATTTTTGTTATCAACAATGTTGGCTTTCTACTGAAAATGTCTTGTATGAGTTGGGTGCTTGCCTTCTTCCCCTTTTGAGCTTTTCTTGGGATAAATCTTCCTATGTCTAGCATCGCTTTTAGCCTTCCAATTACTTTTAATATTAAACCTGCATTTTGCTTGCTCATATAAATGTGTTAGCTTCTTGATAACATCCTTCATGGTTTGGGGTTCCAACTCAATTTTATCCTGGAATGCCATAGGAAATCCATTGACAAATCTATGAATTTTGGCTTTTTCATCTTTAAGATACGACAGATACCTCTCAATCGTTCTAAAAACTTGGTGACATACTCATTACTGGTTAACAAACCCATTTTGAGTTCATATAACTCCCTTGCCTTACTATCATAATAGCATTCAAACAAGTATTGCTCTCTAAAGAGATTTTCAAACTCATCCCAGGTCAATTCTTTTTTAACAATGGCTTTTTACATTCTTGAAATCCTCCCATCATATATATGTTTTTCCCTTAATTATATAGGTGGCGACTCTAGCTTCCATATTGTTAGAATAGTCATGTATTTTGAAAAACTTCTTCATTCCCAATAAACAAGCTTCTACATCTTCTACTTTCTTCATATTCCCATCAAACGTGAGTGACTTAACTTTCTTAAACTCCTCAGGCATGTGACCCTTTCCTTTTCTCCCTGAATGATGTTGATGGTAATGGTGAGAATGCTGGTGCCTCTAGGCAACACAACTAGATCTTTTGCTTGCATAATGCACTTGTGTGCTAGTTCCTCCCCTTGGAGTGCTCAAAGGCTCACCTCCTGGCACAATATCCTCACTCCCTTGCCTATATCTCTTTTTGGACCTGCCAGCCATTAGAAATTTTTTTAGGTCTAGAATGGGTATCCTAAGGAATATTATAAAATAATAGTGGAAATAATAAAATAAGATTTTATTACATCATGAAATGTTAGAGGGAAAAAAGGAAAAACTATTTTTTTAACTCGTATTTTCAACCTATCTGCCTATGGTTTTACTCAAATTTTGAGCGAGAACACTCATTGGATGCAGAATTTAATTCCTCATATAAGGAGTACCCATGTTGCATAATTTCGATGGACCCTACTACATGAAAAATGAGAAATACATGAAAAGACATGATTGCAATCACATTTTTCATGTATTTCTATTTTTTGTGTAGCAGGGTCCATCGAAAGTATGAACCATGGGTACTCCTTGGATGATGAATTAAATTTTGCATCCAACAAGTGCTCATTCCTGAAATTTTAGTAAAACCATAGGGAGATAAATTGAAAATATGAGTTGAAAAAATAGTTTTTTATTTTTTAATCTTTTACTTTTTTACTCCAAAAATGGTGAATCATCCCCCATGATTGAAATCATCATCTTGAATCTTATTAGTTCTTATCAAGTTGGTTTTGGTTGTACATTTTTGTTTTGTGGCCTATTTTAGGCCTAAAAAATTCTCTAATGATATGCTTCATTGGTGTTTTCTTCTGACTCATGAAGGCTCCCGTCTTTATGACTAACCCTCATCTTTGATTACCTTTTCCTCTGCCAATCCAAGAGAATCTGTAGGATGACTACATTGATCTCCACTTTCCTTCCTTGGGCTCTTACCAATCTCTCATTATTGGCCTTAAATCTTCTCACCTTAGCCCTTAGGCTTCTTAGAGTGTCCATCCAGTCCGAGGAGTGATTCCCTCCCCCTTGTCCAACTAATATCTCTTATTCATTAGATCTGACTCCATCACTTCCATGATGTGATTGATCAGAATTTTTTTTAACCATTCTCATCCTGATTATTATAACTTCTCTATTTTATGCTGCTTGTGATATGCTATCAACCACACACATTGTAGACATTTCAAAATAATAAATAAACACATAATCATGACCATGAGCTTGCATTCATGGTTATTCCATGGGGGTTTCTGTTATGAAAAACAACCATGTTAGTGTGCAAAACATTTACAAATCGTATGCATTGATCATTCAATCCTTTTGTCGTGATAATTAATAATAAACAACATTTTAATGACCATGGTCCTCCTCTCACTGAGTTGTCGTCAACCAAACATTCACACTAGCACAAGTTTACCAACAAAGAAACAATCAATAATTTAGATTGAATTTTAACACTTAAACAAATAATTAGTCATTTTTTCGTGATGAATCCCATCTAGTCCAAGCATTTAACTTGGATGCTCTGATACCACTCTGTAATGTCACTTGACCCCTTATTTACCTTTAGAGGAATGATGTATTTTTTTTTTGTTAATCGTTGAACCAACGGTTATATATATATATATGTGTGTGTGTGTGTGTGTGTGTGTATTTTCTATGCACACTGAAAATCCAACGAACCTTCACTCTCTGCATTAGCCAATTTCCTTTCGGGTGGGTCCCATTGGACACGTCACAATGCTGACCCTCTCCTGACGGTTCTTGAAATTCATGCTTGGTTACCCACCGTGTTCTTTGCACCAAGATTACATGGACATCAGGCCACTCTTACCTCCTCCTCATAGGCCCAGACCTGTCCGCCGATCACTGCTACCGCAAGTTCACATTATCTCGACACATATTCTTCTGCAATGACTCTTTATTCTGTCAGGAACACAACATTGGGCTAACTTGGTTGTGGGTCCTCCCTTCGCCAATGAGAGCTTTGTCGGGCTTGTGTGGATGGCCACACAACCAACCCACATAAAGCACCTCTAGAGTGCACCCTTTACCAATCGGCGAGACTCTACTATCGAGATTGCATGGATGGTGGAGCCATATGGTCCCTTCTCCCATTGGTCTACTACCAGAAACTCTATGCTACCACCATGACCATGCCCACGTCATCCCACTCACCTCCATCCTAGCTCTTGCAATTGAATACCCACTTTAATCATTTATGGGGTCATCGCGTCAGGCTGATATGGCTGGCGAGGCCCCAATCCACCAATCGAATGGCCACGTACCACTGCATGGCGTGACTTACGTCATCCCGCTAGCTTACCTCCAAAGCTTTACAATTGACTCTCGCTTTAACCTTACGGGGTGAACTTTGTTACGATGACTTGGCAAGTGGGCCAGTCTTCAGCCAATAACATTACCGCAAAGGTGCAGGCCCGACCACGTAACCTCCTTGCGTCATCCTGCTAGGATTTATCCGATGTTTTCCTTTACACCTTTTCACGCTTCCGGGGTAGCCGTTTTGGCCTATGTAGTTGTGGGCTAATATTCCAACTAGTAAAAATATTGCTTGGCACATGTCATCATGTTGTATCATCCCTCTTCCTTTCACATGACTCTCCTTTGTTCACACCCTTAGAAATGTTCTAGGGTAAAACCTTCAGGTTCCCACCTTCAGGCCACATCAATGCTCTTACGACCAATCACGTTAAAAGGGAATCGAGCTGTGCCAATGGGAAGCCTATGCATCTAAGGTTTTGATCAATGAAAGGATAAGGTTACCTAATCCTTTATTATAAGTTCATGGCTCGATCACTCTGCGTTGCAACAAGTATTACTCCAATCTTGTCCATGGATTGACTAAGGGACCTCAACCCTACCTCATGCGACATGTCAGATGAGAATCTCATTGATCGCCCAAAAAAAAGCTCTGATATTGCACTGATTTCCTCGATCCAACCTTCTAGACCATGGTTCTATTTCAGATGTCTGACATACCTCCAGATCAACATCAAGGCTTTGTGTTGATGCCAATGGTTTATTAAGGTATTCCATGGTGCTACCCTCTTGAGCTTGGGAAAATCTAGCTCCAAGGAGTTCCTGGCATGCCTGCATTCCCCGTTCTTGGATAGGGAATTCCATGTATGCTGGCGTAGGTGATCCAATAGCCATTACCTACCATGGTCTTGGCATGGAATCGTAAGAGGTTTCCATCTTTCTTGCCACATGCCGACAACACCAGAATCCATGTCGAGCCTATAAGTAGTTCCATGGAAATATGCAGAGCCTTCTAGTGCCTCATCAATGACATGAGGACGCCAATGCAAGATATCCAACTTGCTGAAAATGTAAGGCCGAAGACTACTTAGGTAAAGAGGATGGGCTCATCTATTCCTAACGGAAACAACCCTCAACACTAATGCAATGTCTGTCGTGTGGCAAAGTAACTTGTAACCTAGGAAATAAGATGTTGTAAGCAAATATAGACCCTTCTAAGCAAAGGATCTTCCATGTAACTATTTCATATAAATAAAAGGGTCTGTGATCCCGCTATTTCAAGTTTTTAATTCAAGCTCGTATGGCTTTTTCTACAGCTTACAACCTAGCCTTATGTTCTTATATTATTCACTTATGTGCTTCTTCCGATATAGTTATGCATTTCATTCACAATAAGGTTCAACTTAGAAATATAACATAGTCCCTATTATCAAATGGGTTATGCAACACAAGATCTCAATGCAAAGACATGGTGCAATGTATGTTATCATGTTGTTTCCTTTTCATTCTGTGGAATCTTGCAAGTTATAGAAATATTAACAAATGCTTCACACAACACCTCTTTCAATCCAAAGGACCACATTTGAGCAATTCATATAACAACAACAATAATTCAAAATTCAACACATGCATACATTCATGAATATTAACAGAACCATAAAATCCATTTCCACACAGAGAAGTAGCACATGCTTATTATATCAACAACACAATTATAGTTCTGAAATCCCAAAAGCATTTTAAGCAGAAAGAGATCATGATTTATCAATGGATAAAAAAGCATGAGAAAATAATTATCTTTGAGATTGCAGGGAAACTAAATTTGGGACAAGGACTCTCCACCCAACCATAGAAAGTTGTAGTCACACTTACTTGTAGTTGTCACCCCTGAGCCATATTCCAGAGTTTGGGGTGGATGCTTGCTTAAGGAATTAAAACACTAGCTACTGACTGAAAACAAGGAATCCAAAGGACCTCTTTCCTCAATCCCAACAGTTTACCAATGTTTCCTTCAACAACACAGGGAGTCCAAATGTGCCCCACCTCACCCCCCAAGTTCTCACACAGGGGTTCACCCCCTTATAGGGAGTTTGGAATCCACTATTACAATAATGCAGTAACTGCGAGTATTCAATCAAGTTTTCCTTTGATACTGCTTTAGGATGGCCTCTTCTGAATATGTTACAGGGTTCTGGAGTCTATTACCTCAACCCACAACCTCCAAGACACCTAAGCTATTATAGGGCTCCAGATATTCCACCCCAACCCACAACCTCTTCGGACCTAAGCTATTATAGGGATCTAGAGACCTCTATCTCAACCCACATCCTCTAGGGATCCACGCTGTTACATGGCTCCAAGGATCCTATCTCAACCCACAACCTCTAGGGACCCTAAGCTATTACAGGGTTCTAGATACTGGAAGCTCAACCAGTAGTGTCCAGGGAACCATATAACCAATCCCCTTCTCTTCTCTTCAGAGTTGCTTTCTGATGGCTGTCACTTAATGCTCAAATGGGTGCCTTCTTTGTCTTCCTCTTGCATTTCTCTGATTTAGAATATTAGTTTGTAGTGCTAAGCTCTTCCTCAGATTATTAACAAAATGCTTTCATTGTGCTTAAGGATTCATGATTTTTTTGCAAGTGAAATGAAGAGTTTGTTAATCTAGATTGTCAGTGATATCAATATGGAAATATTCTGGGATACTAAATGATGATGTGAAGCCAAGGAGAAGTAGAGAAGATCCGTGAAGTAACAAGAGAAAGAGCCAAGGAGGAAAGCCATCAGGAAAGCCATTGGAAAGACATTGGAAGCAATTAGAAGTCAAGAACATTAGTAGTCAAAGAAGAGATATCAGAAGAGTTCATCGGAAGTAGTTTGTTGGAAGCCATCATGAAGCCAAAGCGTAAGAGGAAGAGGTCATTGGAAACCATTAAGAATCAAAGAGGAACACATCGGTGGAGGAGCATAAATAATTTTATCAGAAGAACTAAGAGCCCAATATAAGAAACAAACTGTGGAAACCTTTTAATAGAAGTCCACAACGCATCAGAGTTAACATATCAACAATATATTATATCGACAACTTTATTACGTGTCACATTGAAATCTGCGATTATGATTTGAGCTATGGACCCGACTGTTCCAATAGAAAAAGCTCTAATGTAATATCGTGTTTGCCACTATCGAAAGTTACGTATCACAAGTCTTAAAAAAGCATCACACTAAAACCGTTGATTGTGATATGTACTGTGGACCTCATAATTCCATTACAATACGCCTTAACACAATATCGCATCCACCGTATGAACTTTCATATCAAAAGTCTTAACGGGATGTCATGGTAAAACCTCCGATTGTGATAATCATAGAAGGATAGATTGATGAAGTAGAGAAGGAGAGAAACACATGATATGCCAACTAAAAGAAAAGGATGAAGAAATATTCAAACTTAAATCCGACCTCAACCTTCTCAAGGCTGAAACATGTAAAGCTACAAGGATCATGGAAGAAATGGAGAGCAGTCTAGCTAAGGAAAATGAATAAATCTTCAGAATGAAATCATATATCATCTCTCTTAAAATTGAAGCAAATGAAGCAACTTGTATCATGGAAGAGATTGAGAAACAACTTTCTAAGAAGAATAAATACTGCGAAAGATTGGAAGAAGAGATTGTCTCCCTCAAGAAGAAGGTAGAAGGGATGGACAAATTTTTTAAGAGCTCCCAAACCTTGGATGACATGCTCAGCCATCAAAGATCCGCATTTGATAAATCATGTCTTGGATATGGAAGAGAATCCTCAATCAAGAATGATAATGCTTCAAACAACAAGGATGTGAGAAAGCCATAAAGAAATATTGATGCTCCCAGTTCCAGCAAAGGCAAAGATAAGAGTCAAGGAACCAATGAAGGAAGTCTCATTCCAAGAAGAAATGTAGGTGATGTCAAGGATGAAAGAAGCAATGGTTATAATCAAAGGATATCAAGGTAGAAATACTTCAGAACTACATCAAGGAAACCTCCTTCTCCTAGGTACAAAAGTATATTTCTTGGTTATTGCTATTCTTGTACAAACTTTGGACACATGGAAAAAGATTGTAGGGCATATCAAAAAGATAGACATTATGGTCCCTGACAATCTCTGAGAAGCAATTTTTCAGGAAGAAATCATGAATTATTATTCATGAACAACATAGAATGCTTCAAGTGTCATAACATTGGCCATACGACACATGATTGTAACTTGACTTGGGCTCCTACTCAAGCTAGAACCATGCCAGAAAAGAAAGTTACACAAGTATGGAGAAGAAAGAAAATACAATGCAAAAATCTCTTGAACTCTCTGGCGAACAACACATGTTGTTGACTTGAAGAAGATATCCCTGATATTTCGAGTGTTTGATGATGGGATTTTTCCAAAAAGAGACCATGCATACAGTTAGGGGGAGCTTGTGATTCTTGATCATTATTGCAGAAGCTATCTGTGAAATGGTCCTTATAAAATCCTTGATGAGCTATATTAACAATCATTCTTTGATAGATCATCTCTCAGAAACACTCCATTGAAGAACATGATCTCTTATCTATCCAATGGACTGTTCTTAAAGAATTTTTTTCCACTTTATCTCTAAGCAGAAATTGGAGCAGCATAGAAGGACATCTAATGCTAATAAGGCGAATAACTATGTTGATGTTATTACATAAGTTGAATGTTTCGACTCAGGGATTTGATGTGAGAACAGATAAATTATGGAAACAAATAGAGGCAACCTTCTTCAGACTTCTTGCTACTCAATCAATCTAGTGTTGCAGACTTCGGTTGCAAGGATAGTTTTGTGTAGTTTCAAAGGCTTGGACTTGTGCAAAGACTTCTAATAGAGAAAACTCCTATTATATGCTTCAGTCCTCAGTCTTATGGAGCTCGTCTATTGGTCCATCAATCAAGCTTACACCTTTATACTTGTGGTAAATTGTCATTTATTGGAGCTCAGATTACCTCAAGAAAGTGACACTTGTTCAACTCAGATTTGTGACAGGAAACGAACATGTTTTGGAGAACTTACTACTTGGTCAGTCCTGTAGTGGTAGTCACCTCATTGGAAGGATTAATAAGGAGACTCAATTGTAGTGTCTCAGACTAGGAACTATGGTGTAGGAATCATGTTGAAGCAGTCTTATAGACATCTTATTGAAGGAGTTTTTACTACTTCTTGGAGTAGTACTTTGAAAGGTGGTGAAGGGTACTATACAACAAATGGGATGGAAGTGAATTAAGGAGAAGCAAAAAAATATAGAGGAACTCAGATTTGAAGAAAGATAGCGAGAAAAACAATTTCAGTGGAATTTTCTCTTGTTTTGGACTATGAAGACCTCTTAAATCTAATTACAGAGACAACATAATACGGGAAAAAATCATTCTATTTTGAGCAAAAATAAGAGCACCATGAAAAGGGGAGTAACATACCCATGAAGCTCTACTATTCATGAAGAAGAAGAGCAACTTGGTAGGGGGAGTCCTTGTGCACTCCTTTTCCATGGATGTGAAAGGGGGAGAGAAAAAGAATATTGCCATCAATGATAAAGGGGGAGATTGTTGATCTAGATTGTCATTGATGTCAATATGGAAATATTCTTGGATAATGAATGATGATATGAAGCCAAGGAGAAGCAAAGTGGATCCGTGAAGTAACAGGAGCAAGAAACCAAGGAGGAAAGCCATCAGGAAAGCCATTGGAAAGACATTGGAACCCATTGGAAGTCAAGAACAGGGGAAGTCAAAGAAGAACTATCAGAAGAGTTCATCGGAAGTAGTTTATTAGAAGCCATCATGAAGCCAAAGCATAAGAGGAAGAGATCATTGGAAGCCATCGAAGAGGAACATATCGGCAGAGGAGCATAAACAGTGTTATCGGAGGAACTAAGAACCCAATATAAGAAAAAAACCGTGGAAAACTTTTAACAAAATTCCACTGCACATCAGACTTAACATATCAGCAATATATTATATCAACGACTTTATTATGTGTCACATTGAAATCTGCGATTGCGATTTGAGCTGTGGACCCGACTGTTCCAATAGAACAATCTCTAATGTAATACTGTGTTTGCCACTATTAGAAGTTACACATTGAAAGTCTCAAAAAAGGGTCACACTAAAACCGCCAATTGCGATATGTACTGTGGACCCGATGGTTCCATTACAATATGCCTTAATACAATATCGCATATGTCGTATGAACTTTCATATGACAAGTCTTAACAGGATTCCATGGTAAAAACTCCAATTGCGATATTATTGTGGACCTGCTAGACCATTACAATACTCCTTAATATAACATCAGGAGTTACAAAAATCATAAAGGGTTGTCACCTTCGGACCGCTGATTGTGATAGACTCGACGAACTGCCAATTGCAATATTTTCGTTGACCTACGATTGTAATAATATTGTGGAACTGATGGATTCATTAAAAACAATTTATTGAATATCGCATCCCCTCCATCAGAAGACAGAGCATGTGCACACTTGTAAAACCTCTGATTCTCATGAAATTGTGATTGTGGGATTAAAGGAATGACTCTGATTCTCATGAAGTTGCGATTGTGGTATTAAAGGAATGACGTGGCATGTGGGACCTCCAATATGGGTATCGCCTCTCTTATGATGCGATTTCCATAAATAACAAGGCTAAGTTATAATTGATTGAATTTTAACAAAAGGCCCTCCGATATATTTTTAATGTGCCACCTCATGCACAAGTCAACCTCCCTCCAATAGATGTGTCTTTTCGATGGAACATATATACCAGATTAAACATTTCATCTTAAGCATTAATCTCAGGCATTGAATATATAGAAGAAGTAACAGTTCACAACTCATGAACTTGAAGAAATAGAGGAAGCCAAAGGTCGAGCGGGAAGGAAGGAAGTTGAAGGTCCAACAGGAAAGAAGGATTCAAGCCGAAGGTCGAGAAATTGTGTTGATTGGGTTAATCTTTGAAAGGCTCGGACTTGTGATGAATTAGAAGAAGTACAGACCGCAACCTGAAGAACATTTTTTTGAAGATCTATATGAACTCGAACCAACGAAGTAAGATTTCATCAGTCATCGTTTGAAGGGAACAGTAGACAACACCCGCACTAAAGTATTTGTGAGTTTGTTCCTTGGAAGTGAAATATGTGACAATCACTCTTGAAGTAGTTACTCCTGAAGCGGTTACCATGACAATAAGTACAGAGGCTTGAAACAGAGAATTGTCTTTGTGTAGACATTGAGGGTTAGCACATATATCTTGTTGAAAAAATTCAACAAATATTGGAGACATTATTGGAGATCATGATGCTTATTTAAAATCATCACGAAGTAACTTTGCAGACTCTATTTGGGCAATATAAAGAGTTGTGAAGACTCCTTCATATGAAGACAGGTTGTCATTGATGTAACAATGAAGCTGTAGATTGACAAAATTCAGTGAAGAAGATTTTGGGAGCAGAGAATAACTATCAAACATATCTAGACAAAATATAGCAGTGGGTTGGAGCCCAAAGGGTTGGTTCTCTGAAGGTTGGAGGCTTGAAAAAATCCAAGGTTAGTTCCTTGATAGGATAGGGTCATAGCCCTTGGGGTTGGTGCCTTGGTGCCTTTGGAGTTGGTTCTCCTAAATCCAAGGTTGGTGCCTTAACAAGATAGGGTTGGAAACTTAGAGGTTGGAGCCTCATAAAAGACCAAGTTGGTGCTTGGCAACAAGTTGGAGCCTGGGGAATTGAAGATCATTGTCTTCATCAAGGGTTGGAGACCTATATATTGTACTTGATTCATTATAAAAATTATATTAATAAAATCATTTATTTTTATTACTTATTTTGTGTTCTAAATGTAATTGATTTAACTGGTATAAGTAACAATTGAAAATGAATACTGATTCACCCCCCTCTCAGTATTTCCAACATAGTTTTTATGTTAATTTTATGAGCAATTTAACATAAATTAGAAATTTAACAGTAGCATAAACATATATAGATCATCATCAAAAACAATTTACAAACACATGATAAAAGAGTTCACCCCTCCTGGGCTACATCTCCTTGGTCCAACTTCCAATGGCTTGGGCCTTTCTATTATGCTCAAAAGTGTAAAAATATGTGTGTACAATGCTCAAATGATTTTGAAACCTCCTCTAATTAGTTCAGAGTGTCCAAAAATGGCTATCTAGCCTCTTTTTTCATCCAATTTGGTAAAAAACTAAAGAAGTTACGACTTCCCCTTATTTTCCCATTATTCGCTCCACAAATTGCCCCATTTCTCACATGATCCTACAAATTAGCCCAAAAAACGCACTAATTGGGTGAAAATTTCGTCGTATGGTGGGCCATAATCTGTTGGCAGACTGTCTTATTGCAAATTGCAATTGGAAAGGAAACCAAAGGTCTTATGGTCTGTGGTCACAGTGGGGCGATGTGCGATTGCAAACTTGCAGACCCGATGGGATAATTAATGGAACCTATAGTCACATCGCATCCAAGAATCTATCTCATTTCATAATTGGTAGAGAACTAACATGTAATATAATGTGGGACTCTGCTTTCTGTGAAGTGCAATTGCGATCTTCAATCCATCGCATCACAACTCCAGCCGATCCATCACATCACAACTCTGGGGTCGATCCTTTAACACCTTTCCACCTATGTTTTGCAAAGTGCAATTGTGATTTATCACATCGCAACCCTGGCTGTTTTGGGGCCAATTTTTCACACAATTTGCTTGCGACATGCAATATGCGGGGGCCAATGGTGGCATGCCACTTGGTGCTTGCCCATTCACAAAAGGGCCTTGTCACATCATCTTTTCCTGCCATGTGTGCAAGTCAAACCTGAACTTTGACTTGCTCTAACTTCTTCATATGAACTCAGATTTGAGCTCTGTTTGTACCATTAGAATCAGAATGATGCGCTCTTCAATCTAAAGCTAAGTTTATCAAGATTTTGACACTTTGATTTTTGAGCCTAATTTTGAGCACCGAATCATTCATCCCCACTAAAAGTCTTTTGGACCCCAAAAAATCACTTTCAATTGACCAGAAGGTGAGGGTATTGTTCCCTCACCTTTCCAATCTTGATCCATTGATCACTGAATTGTAACTTGTGATCTCCACGATTCTTGTCGTGCTTTTCTGTATACTTGCCTTTAGCCTTTTCAAGTTGTTCTTACACTGTTTGATGTACCATTTGTGTAGGAATTTACAGGGTAAGTTCCTCAGACAGAACACCAAAGGAAACCGCTCACAAATAGATCACAGATCAATACACCAATATTTTTGACATGGTTAAAACCCTCAAAGAGGGAAACAGTCCACGACCTGAGCCAACACGGCCACTTCAGGCAATTTATTAGTAAAAGAATAAAAATTTACATAAGCTTCTCTCATGAACAGTTAACCTACAAATGACCCTCGATGCTCTTTAAATAGAGATCATCGACCAATCGGGTGTTAAGCCACTGATCAAGTGTCGGTAATACCGAGGAGAGAATGAATCGTCAGATCACTACATATCATGACCGTCGTATTGTAAGTTACAAAAGTACATAGTAAAGAAACACACTTTACCTAACTCTATACTAGACCAAGTTATACTTAACTATATTCCTACGTGTCAGAATATCCTAACATCCCCCCTTAAGAAAAACTTGGGATAGGATTGAAGGATTTACAAATATGACACAATAGGAGAAGGAAGGAGGCACTAGAGCCTATCCCCCTTAGTGACAACTTCCTGAACTCCAACCATAAATCGAAGTTTAGTAAACTTCGCCTCTGTGAGAGCCTTTGTAAAGATGTCTGCAACTTGATCATCTGTTGAACAATATTGCGCTCAAGAACATGGTCATGAATGAGCTTTCTGATGAAGTGCATGTGTAGTTCAATGTGTTTGCTACGCTGATGTTGAACTGGACCTTTGCATAGTTGAATGGCACTTTGATTATCACACCAAAGTGTAGTCGGATGCTATTGCTGAAAGCCAAACTCTGATAGGATCTGACGAAGCCACAATGCTTCCTTACTGGCTTTTATGGCACCACGACACTCTGCTTCTGCTGAAGAAAGAGAAATGGCACCTTGTTTCTTGCAAGCCCATGTAATAGGTCCTAAAACAAGAGTGAACACATAATCGGCAGTAGACTTCCAATCATCAGGGTCACCAGCCCAATCGGAATCAGTGAAACCAACCAATAGAGGAGATGCTTCAGCACTTTAATGAATTCCAAACTGAACTGTACCTCGAACATAATGAAGTATTCTTTTAGTTTCTTTCCAATGAATTTCACGTGGCTTTTGCATAAACCGAGCAGCAAGGCCAACAGCAAAGGAAAGGTCAAGATGAGTATGGGTTAGATACAAAATTTTTCCTACAAGTTGACGGTATAAGGTAGCATCAACTTCAGGGGAAGTACAAGTGACTAAAAGTTTGATTCAGACTAAAAGGGAGAAGGAGCTGGCTTACAGTCTTCCATGTGAAAATGGCGTAGAAGATCACAGGCATACTTGGTTTGGGAAAGGGAAATACCTTCCTTGGATTGCAAGACTTGAAGACTGAGAAAATAATGTAAGTGTCCTAAGTCTATCATTTCAAACTTCTTTTTAAGGCTGGACTTCACATGGTTGATAAGGTTTGGATCACTACCAGTGACGATAAGATCATCAACATAAAGAACAAGAATGATAAGAGAGTTGCCCACTTTCTTGGTGTAGACATTATTGTCAGAATAACACCTAGAAAAGCCAGATTCTAAAAGAAAGCTATCCATTTTCGCATACCAAGCCCGAGGAGCTTACTTGAGACCATAAAGGGATTTCTTTAGCTGACATACAAGACTGGAGTCTGTTTGTATAAAGCCAATAGGTTGTTCCATATATATTTCTTCATGCAAGTCCCCATGCAAGAAGGCGGATCTAACATCCATCTAATGGACTTCCCATTTGAAAGAGGCAGCAAGGGAAAGAACAAGGCAGACAGAGTTCATTTTGGCAACAGGGGAGAAGGTTTCAGTATAGTCAATGCCTTCAACTTGTGAAAAACCCTTAGCTACAAGTCGAGCTTTATGTTTATCAACTTTCCCATTTGGTCCATACTTGGTTCTGTAAACCCATTTGCATCTAACAAGTTTTCGTCCCTTTGGTAGAGGAACAAGATCCCATGTATCATTTGCCAATGATGAACGATATTCTTCATTGATAGCTGCATCCAAATGTGGATGGCCTGAAGCTTCTGCAAAGGTGTCAGGATCATAATTTGCTGAGACTTGAGCCAGTAAAGAAGAGGCTCTTTCGAACTGAGAATGTGTACGACACTGATCTGTAGGATCACCGGCAAGATCACCTGCTGTATTCCGAGTAGCTTGGACCCATTTTGGAAGTGAAGGAGCTGAAGGAGGATCTTGAGAAGGTGGGGGAGGATTGTCATCCTCACTTTCATCAACTGAAGAAGAAATATGTTCAAAAGTAGAAGAGATAGAGAGAGGTGGCACATGCGCCGAACTAGGCTCGTAGGCCGATTTATTTTCATCAAACTTTACATCTCTTCTAATGATAACATTTTTGGACTAAAATGGAATAATTCTATATCCTTTGACATCTTCAGAATATCCAACAAAGATACATTTTTTACTCTTAGGTTCTAAAGCTTTACGTTTCTCATCTAGAATATGGGCCCATGCTTCACTTCCAAAAACACGAAAGTGACTCACATTTGGTTTAATAGAGATCCATGCTTCTTCTGGAGTGATATTCTTTAAAGCCTTAGTAGGAGTGTGATTTAGTATGTAATTTGCACAGTTAATTGCTTCTGCCCAATAATTAAGACTAAGTTCTTTAGATTGAAGCATGCAATTAGCCATTTGCTTTAAGGTGCGATTCTGCCTTTCAGCTACACCATTTTGTTGTGGAGTATATGGAACAGTATGTTGCATTTGGATTCCATGCTCAGTGAAAAAGTTGATGAAATCGTTTTTAACATATTCTTTGCCATTATCTCATCTTAGCTTAAGAATTTGATGTCCAGATTGTTTTTCAACAAAGGCCTTAAAGGCCAAGAATTTGTTAAATACTTCACTCTTGAATTTTAAGAAATATACCGAAGTGCGTCTGGAGAAATCATCAATGAAAGTTAAGAAATACTTGTAGCCAGAGAAAGAAACAATTGGAAGTGGACCACATAAATCACTATGCACAAGCTGTAGAGGGAACGAGGCGTGCCAAGAGGCACGTTTTTCAAAACTGTTCCGATGATGTTTTCCGAGTACACATCGAACAAACACCATCTCTGCAAGATACCATGGGAAGACCTATCACCATATTTTCTTTACATAGATTCTGAAGAGAGCGATAGTTTAAGTGACCAAATCGCTCATGCCAAAGTTTGCTCGCTTCATTATTATGAGCAACAAATACTGAGGGAAGATTTGATGACCCAAAGTTGTGAAACTTATACAACCTTGTAGAATCATTAGCAATGCCAGTAGCTAAAATCTGTCTAGGATCCTTTAGGTCCTTGATTACAACATCCTGAGGTGAAAATTCAACGATTTTACCTTCACCTGAATGAGTTATCTGATATACAGTTAGAAGGTTGGAGGATAAGGTTGGAACACATAAGACATCATTAAATTGACCATTGTCTATATGAACAGTTCCAGTCCCTACAACACTAAGAGATCTATTATCACCAACATATATATTTTTGGTGTTACAATCATTTAAAGAAGAAAACATGGCTTTATTTTTGGCCATGTGATAAGAAGCTCCAGAATCAATGAGCCACTCATGAGAATGAGAGGAAGAAGATACATTTAGTGCATAGCCAGACCGAGATTCTTGACAACCACATGCAGAAAGTGCCATTCCTGAGATGAAGTTGAAGTTGAAGAGTGCTCCAAATGGATGTTATGCTTCTTCATTGCTGCTTCCAAGGCTTCCATCTTCTTAAAGCATTTGGATTCTAAATGGCCATCTCGATTACAAAAGTGGAAATTTCTATCAGTCTTCTTCCCTTTGTTTTTATTTGCCTTATCATTTTGTTGAAATGATTTTTCATTTTGAGGCTGAAATCGCTAAGGACCCTTGTTTGGTTTAAGACCATTCCTTTTAGGATACAACTTCTTAGGATTCTTTGAATTCGGTTGTTGCTAAGCGGCTAACGCTTTCTTAGAAGAGTTTTCAAGATTAAGAAGACCAAGGTGTAAGAGTTTTTCTTGTTCTCTTATTAAAGAATCACAAAAAGAATCAAAGGAAGGGGACTTGTTGTCTTGTCCTTGAGAAATGAAGGCTTCTCTTGTAGAATGGAAGGTGGAAACAAACACAGAGTAGGCTGGTCCCAACTTAGTAAGAATGGAATAGATAAGGTTACTATCTTCTTTCATAACCTTAACACCTTCCAAGAGAAGTCTAAGGGTCTTGAACTTGGAAAAAAAATATTCAATGCAAGAAAAATTATTGGGGTCCAATGTAAGCAACTCATTTTTGAGTTGATTGGCTCTAAGTTCATTTTTTATTCCAAAAACTTTAGTAATCTGTTTCACTGCTTCATCAGGAGTATCAAGTTCTGTAATATGGAATCTAAGATCTGGAGAAATAGACATCCCTATCAATCCACGTGCTTGATCTTGCCTATTTTCCCATTTAGTTGCCTTATCTTCATCTTCCGGTTTGGTTTCTTGGCTTGTGGCTATTCTGTAAAGACCTTTACTTCTAAGTAAATCCACAATGTAGGACCACCATTGGAAGTAGTTGGTGCTATCTAGAATAACTTGGCATGGACTTTCCATTTTAATAGAAACTGAAGCTATATATGCTGAAACTAAGTGTTCCAATGGAAAGATCTCGAAAAATTAGGCTGGTTCAAAAAACATGGCTCTGAAAACGGCTTCTGGATGAAGAACTTATGGCTTTTTGAAGAAAAGTTGATGAAGATGACAACGAAGTGCGGGAATGTGTGGAAATGAATGATAATGTTAAAAAAAAATCCGCCCCCTTTCCAAACTTAATCTAATTATCTCAACAAAAAGGAGACTTGAACTCAAGACCTCTACTCTCATAAATTAGCTTTGGACCAAGTGAGTTAAACTAAAAGTTTAGTAATTTTTGGAGAAGAGGAAGGGGTTTTTTTTTTTTTAAAGTCACCAAAGCTTTGGGTTGCGTGCTTGCTTGAGAAAGCTCTTTTTCCCTACAAAACAAAAAACACAAAACCCAACACGGACATACAAAAAAAAACAAACCTTATGGCTTGAAGTTAGCTTTACCCAGAAACTAAATACTTTCCTCAATGTTTCTGATTTTCTGAGATCACACTAAGGTGCAGCGGAAAAGAGCATACGCATGAGAAAAATCCTTCCTCTTTGTTTCTGATTTTCCCAGATCGCATAGAGTTGCAGGGCAAAGAGCATATGCAGAAATGAAAGGTATATATCCGGTAATAAAAAAGAAGCTAAATAAACTGAAATAATAAACAGAGAGAAAATAACTAGAAACTGCAAATAAACACTGTATACCTTGATATCTTAAAAATGACGTAGCTAGGGCTACCAGAAACCTTTTCGCATGAAAGAAAAGGGGTTATTCACTGGAACAGATGCTCCTAACACAATAGAGCAGTCCTCTTGGCTCGAAAGTTGTTAGAAATAGTACATCTAAGAAACGACAGTCGGATGCCGTTCTACCGGCTTCAGATTTGGATCACCAACGGACGCGGCCCTCAAATAGCTCTGATACCATGTACGGATTTCCAAGGTAACTTCCTCATACAGAACACCAAAGGAAACTACTCACAAACAGATCACAAATCAATACACCAGTATTTTTGATGTGGTTAAAACGCTCAAAGAGGGAAACAGTCCATGGCCCGAGCCAACGCGGCCAATTCATTCAATTTATTAATAAAGGAATGAAATTTTACATAAGCTTCTCTCATGAATAGTTAACCTACAAATGACCCTCCATGCTCTTTAAATAGAGATCATGGACTAATTGGATGTTAAGCGACAGATCAAGTGTCGGTAATACCGAGGAGAGAATGAACCGTCGGATCACTACATATCGTGACCGTCGGATTGTAAGTTACAAAACTACATAGTAAAGAAACACACTTTACCTAAATCTACACTAGACCAAGTTATACTTAACTATTTCCTATGTGTCGGAATATCCTAACATGTAAATGACTTTTCACAAGATTCATGTGTTGGGCATCAAACAAATAAGTATCTTATATCTCATGTGTTAATGTTTTCTGGTTTATTATATTCATCATGTCCCATATTTGAATTTAAAACGAAAAAGAATAATTCATAAAGTGCTTAAGTGCAATCTGTCTTCAATCATTTTTGTTCTCAATGTTTTCTTCTAAACTAGCATAAACAATGAATTCTTAATTGCTCATGTTTCCTAGTTTATTCATTTTAATCATTTAGTAAAGAATTCTTAATTGCTCTTTATTGATGGTTATTCATATTCTACTCTCATAAAGGTGTTGAAGGATTCTTAATTACCCTTTAACCCTTTAAGTCCATCCCATCTTTTAAACTCTATATTTGCTCTCGGTTCAGCTATCTTGCCCTGTGAAGCCATTCTTTATTGAGAAACCAAATCCAGTTGAGCAATTTTTCCTAACTCCATTAGCCCAATGGACTAAACTCTTCAGTTCTACCCCTTTACTATTGAAATTCACCAAAAAATTCAAACAAAACCCCAAGCTCTAATAACTAGCCTAAAACCTTATCAAACAAAGCTAAAACTTAAAGAGAGAGCCCTCTCTAGATGCAGATTGGCTAGATTCTGTATCTAAAAGATTGGTTTGTGGTTATCTCGGACCTCATTTCCCTTCTCACAACTTCCGGGAAACTCTGAGTGATAACATAGTGGTGACTCCGCTGGGGAACAGAAATTTGTTATCATTATTGTTTACTTTATAAACTATAGATGATGCCTGAAGTTAGCTAGGTAGCCTTCGAACTGCTCTTTCTTTGCAAGATCATAAGTAGATGAATGATGCTTCAGTCTATCTCCGGTCTAGTTTATGAAATGAACATAAACCAGTTCCTTAGTCAAACAAATCTTTAGGACTGTTTTAAATTAAATCTCAAAAATCCTAAATAAACACAGAAGTTGTTAATATCAATTCAGAAAATCATAACCAAGAAATCTGGCTTCAGAAAGGACTTGTTATACTAGGTCAAACCTTGACCCAAATCCACCACCTGTGTTTAAGAACCCTAATCTGATTCCTAGAATTCTTAGGAGACAAGAATGTCTAGAAAGTACTGATAGTTCTCGGCCTATTTACAAATCAACATCTTGCCCTGTAAAGTGGCTTTATCTTGAGGACGAGCCGTTTGATGAGGAGTTTGAAACCTCTTTGTTTGTAACATTTTCTGAGTTTGAATTGGTTTACTTGGTTCATAACCCTGTGTTTATTGAAGACTTAAAATTTGAAGCTATCAGTATTGCAATTGACAAACATTTACAAAATCCAATACAATTTGAACTCACTTCTAAAATAACACCTGATCCCTCTACAATCACTTCCGCTTTTGCAAGTTCCACATCATTCCCTCATACACCTCAACCCCAAACTACTCCACCACAAACCCCTCCTTCTATCCCTCCATCCACAACTCACATCCCTATTGTTACCCCTACCCCATCCATTGTTTCACCACTACCTCCAGCTATGGAAAACAAGTATACCCCCCTGAATTTACCTGCCAACTTGGGTTCCATGCCCCAACACTATCAAAGTAAAATCACCCAATTTGATGGCACCGGTGCCTACACAGCTCAACAACATACCAAAAAAATGACTGATTATTTTGAAATATATGAGATTGATGTTAATGATGTTAAAATGGGGATATTTGTCCAAAGTTTAATAAGTGAAGTCAGAACTTGGTTTAGGGTTCTAAGAGAAAACAATATAAATAACCTAGAAGCCCTTTATACACAATTCTTAAATCATTGGGAGAAGAAGAAAGATCCTCTACAAATCTTATCTGAATATGAAAATCTTAAGAGAGGAACTCAGGAAATTGTGAAAGATTACTGCACTAGGTTTAATGTTGTTTGCAATGCAATTCCTCAAAGCCTCAGACCCCCACCTCATTTAGCCCTTATCAAGTTCCTAGATGGATTTGATTCGGATATGGCTTTCCAGCTAAGGGAAAGAGCCCCCAGAACTTTAGAAGAAATGCAAAGTATAGATATCAGTATTGAAGCTAATTTGATATCAAAACATGCCAAGGCTAGAAGCGAAAGAAGGATACCACTGAAAGAAAAATCTTCACCTTTGGAACAGAAACTGGATGCTATAATCAAAGGGATGGAAATACTAGGGGATAGAGTAGAAACCATAGAAATAAAATCACCTTGGGAGGGTTAGCTGGCTAATATACGGAGGAATCCCAATTTCTGAAAAAACTAAAATCCAAACACTAGAAAAGCTAGCCCCGATCAGAACATTAGACCCCCTTTCCAAGAGAATTACATAGAAGCTTCCAACTCCCAGGATCCCCTTGAGGATACTCAGATAAATCTAATGGGACTTAACAATGAAGGAGAAGTTTTTTTAAGTCAAGAAGATCAAGAGGCTCATGTTCTCAAACAATTTCACACTCAGTCAGGAGAATCGTTTGATTTTAGGGAGGGATATGACACAACTATCTATGAAGTGCACAAACAGTATAACTTGAGAAGTAGAAGAATTGATGTCCCTAATAACAACAAATAGAAAGGTCCAAAACAACTAGCCAAAGGAAAAGCAGTACCTCCACATGTACAAATTTTTTCTAGACCTGACAATAGCCCCTCTAGTCCAATAATAAAAGATATATCTGACAATTAAAAGAATAACCCCACTCATGAAAAAGACAAAAACATTGAAAATCCAGAAAATAGAGAGAATCCAACTGTTCGAAACACTAAAGCCCAAACAGAAAAACCTTTCAATCTGGAAACCAAAGTAGGCAAACTAAAGGTAGTTGTTCCACTACCCGAATTAGCTAAACATGATGCCTACTGAGAACAAATCAACAAATCACTTAAAATCACTAGAACTGAAGACTCTGTAAATGTTTTTGATGACCAACCAGAACTGATATTTGGCCCTGAAGTGAATGGCAAGCACCTAGAAGGAAGTGTTCCTCCCTTCTACGTGAGTTTGAATATTCATGACAAAATCCTCCACAATGCCATGTTTAATTCTGGGGCATCCCACAACTTAATGCCTAAATCTATAATGGAGAAATTAGATCTTGACATCACTAGACCTTATAAAGATATTTTTTTCTTGTGGTTCAAGCCAAGTGAGATGTTTAGGGTTAATAAAAGACCTGTGTGTTTCTTTAGTTCAGTACCTTGCTAAAACAATCTTGATGGATATAGTAGTAGTAGATATTCCTCCAAAATATGGAATGTTGTTATCCAGGTCCTAGGGTGCTAAACTTCAAGGATCATTACAGTCGGACATGCCTTATGCTACTATCTTTGTTTTCGGCCAACCTAAGAAGTTGTATCAAGAGACATTAATGAAATATGTAGTAAGTAGCCAGGAGAAACCATAAAATTTCCCTATCTACTCGGTACACTCAGATATGGATTCATTTATTCTATATAATGCCGAAATAAATCCTGCCAACAATGAACAAGTTTTAACATCAGAACCAAAAGAAATTGAAACAGGAAAAACAAGTGTTCAGATCCAGGAAATCTCAGATATAAATGACAAATTAGATGACAAAGATAAACTTGATGAGAATGAAAAACTGAAACCCCTAGCTAAACAAATTCCCATTACCCTTGACACTGATTATGTCCATGAAATTATTTGGCACTTAGAGTTCGATGGTTTAGTCAATAAATTAGGGGCAGGGGTAGGAATTTGGGTGCATAACTTAGAAAATGACCATGCTGAAGGCCATGCCTAAAGGCTGAATTTTAAATGCACCAACAATATGGCAGAGTATGAAGCTATTTTTCTAGGACTTAAAATTGTAAAAAGGTTAGGAGCAATTAGAGTTTCTATTATAGGTGATTCAGAATTAATTATTAATCAGATTAAAGGAATGTACCTGACTAGAGATACTAGAATAGGATACTATAGGGGAACAATGATAGAGATTCTTAATACTTTTTTGGAAACTCAACTTGTTGTAGTATCTAGGAAGCACAACTTACATACTCACAGTCTGGCCATGTTTTCCAGTACTTGTAAATTACCTTTCAAGCCTAACCACCAGTTCACTGCTAAAATTAGGCATAGGTCAGCTATCCCTGACAATGTAAAGAACTGGCAAGTTTTCAAAAATTTTGAGAAAATTAACAACTTTCTGACTTTAGATAGTGAATTTTTTCATAGTCACATAGATATTGATGCTACTAAATAGATAGATGAAGTAGATGCTAACATTGTAGAAGACAGTTCAATTCAAATGTTTCATCCCACAACTTTCACGAAATAGGAAGTTCAAGACTTAAAACAGATGGACCTTGATGAGATAAATGAAGAAGAAACATAAGTCATTGATCTAAAAGACAATCACCTGCCTAAAGGATTAACCCCTCTAGAGGACCTCTTCGATTCCAATGACATTCCTAAGAAACCAAAGATGGAACCACTAAAAGCAGACATTGAAGAGTATAACTTAAGAACAGAAGAAAAACCAAAAATGGTAAAACTATCAAAGTCCTTACCTCCTGACCAAAAGTTAAAATATGTTGAACTCATGAGAGAATTCCAGGATGTCTTCGCTGCAGTTATGAGGACTTGAAATCATATGACACCTCAATAATTCAACATAACATACCTTTGAAGGAAGACTAGAAACCATTCAAACAGAAAATTAGAAGAATCAACCCTGTATTACTACCACTGATTGAGAAAGAGATTAAACGTATGTATGATGCAGGGATAATTGCACCTATAAGATTTTCAAAGTGGGTATCCAATTTAGTACCTGCTAGGAAGAGAACTAGTGAGATCAGACTATGTGTAGATCTGAGAAATGTAAACAAAGTTTCTTTAAAGGATAATTACCCTTTACCTAAGATGGATCACATTTTACAAAGGGTAGTGGGAGCCTCTAGGATTTCACTTTTGGAAGTATTTTTAGGGTATAACCAGATTCTAGTTCACCCTGATGATCAAGAAAAAACTTCCTTTACCACACCATGGGGCACATTTATGTATATCAAAATGCCTTTTGGGCTTAAAAACGCAGGAGCTACTTTCTAGAGAGCAATGGACATTGTATTTGCTAAGGAAATCCATGATTTTCTTGTCATATATCTAGATGAACTAACTATTTTCTCTAGATCAGATCAATAGCATTTGGATTATCTCAGACAAGTATTCCTCAAGTGCAGAAAATATGGTATTTCTTTAAATCCTAAAAAGTCCCTATTTGGCCTTGAAGAAAGAAAGCTCTTAGGTCACATCATCTCAAAGGATGGCATTTGAATTGATCCTACCAGAATAGACAATTTTGCAGATACCTCATCCTAGAAGTATCAAAGAACTTCAAGCTTTCTTAGGAAAGATAAAATTTTTAAGAAGATTCATATCTAATTTAGCAGAACTTATTAAATTACTTAATAACATGTTAAAGAATGATTCAAGTATAAAATGGATAGTTGAAGCCAAGCAAGCATTTGAAGAAATTAAAATGGCTTTGACTAGAACACCGGTCCTTACAAGTCCCTAATTTGATAGAGATTTCATAATTTTTTCTTTTACCTCAGAGCACATTATAGCAGTTGTTTTACTACAAAAGGATGACCAAGGATGTGAGGAACCCATAGCCTTTTTTAGTAAAGCACTTAGAAATGCATCACTGAAGTACAAAATCATGGAAAAATAGGCATTTGCACTTGTTAAAGCAATTAAGGACTTTAGATTTTACATATTGTATTCTCATGTGGTAGCCTATGTACCAAACATTGTTGTCAAGGACATCCTAACTCAGGATGGAACTGAGGGAAAAAGAGATAAATGGATTGCTACCATTTTAGAGTATGATATTGAAATAAAACCTACAAAATTGATAAAAGGACAGGAATTGGCTAAACTCGTGACAGAAACAAACTGCCAAGCCCTGTATATAAATAAATTGGACAATGAACAGGAGATGGTGACTCCACAAATCAGCCAGGCCTTCCTAGATTCCTCTTGGTATGCTGATATAATCTATGTGTTACAAAACCTGCAGGCTCCTCCAGGGTTGTCTAGAACAAAAAGTAGATTCTTAAAGATGAAAGCTTTAAAGTTTTGCATTTTAGATAGTGCTATTTTTTGGAAAAATCATGAAGGAATCTTATTGAGTTGTTTACTAAAGGATGAAGCTGAGAAGACACTTCAAGATTTTCATGCAAGAGACCGTGGTGGAAACCTCTACTGGAAATTGACTGTAGATAAGATCTTAAGGGTTGGTTTCTATTGGCCAACCTTGTTTGCTGATGTGAAAATATTTGTTACCTCTTGCCATAAATGCCAAATTTTTTAGAGCAAGAGAAAACTATTACCTTTACCCCTGAAACCCATCTCTACTGAAAAACCATTCCAACAATGGGGTCTTGACTTCATTGGAGAAATCCACCCTCCCTCCTCTGGCCAGCATAAATGGATCCTTACTACCACTGATTAATTTACCAAATGGATAGAGGCCATACCTTCCAAACAGGCCACAAATGTAGTAATCGTAGGATTCCTAGAAACCAACATATTATCCAGATTTGGCTGCCCCACAAAAATCATAACAAACAATGCTGCAGCCTTTAAATCAAGAAAGATGATTAGTTTTTGTAATAAAAACCATATTACCTTAGGCCAATCCATATCCTATTATCCACAAGGAAATGGACTAGCTGAATCCTCCAACAAAAGCCTTATCAATATTATTAAAAAATTGTTGGAAGAAAATAAAAAGACTTGGCATAAAAAAACTGATATTTGCACTATGGGCAGACAGATTGACAACCAAAAAATCCATTGGCACCAATCCTTATGAATTGGTCTATGGCATGTAGGCAGTATTCCCTTCATCATTGGGAGTTCCTGTTATGAAACTACTTCAAGAAGCCCAAGTGGAACCCAATGATATCCAAAGGAGGATTAATCAGACCATATATTTACAACAAGCCAGAGAGGAAGTGTATCAGAGACCCTAAATATGGTAGGAAAAGCTCAAGAAGATATTTGATAGAATAACTAAAGCAAAAGATTTCCACCCTGGAGATAAAGTGCTAAGATGGGATTCTAGAAGAGAGGACAAGGGGAAACATGACTTCCTATGGAAAGGCCCATACGTTATCCAAGCTCTACAAGGAAACAATACATATTATTTGAAGAACTTGGATGGTACATCATCAGAAGAAGGACCAGTCAATGGTCAAATGGTAAAACATTACTTTGATCCTACCTATTAAGTTTACCATGATAATTAACTTTTACATACTATATCCTTTGTAGTGTCACAGTTTTGATTGGACATCAACTTATGGAGTTGAATCCCGAAGAGAATGCCCTAAGCTTCAAAAGTATCATTGTCATACATATAATAAAGCAACAGAAAAAAGAAGATTACAGAATATAGTCAAATCCATTCAGAGGCTATCTAATCTATTATTCTTGACTTTTCACGAGGAAAATCCATCCCCAAGTGGAGCCAGTGTTAGGCCCCTATACCAATAGGTGTCATATGTCATGATTAACTTGATGAAATCTGTAATATGTTCATACCTTTTCTTGTTGCAAAGGTTTTCCATATCTTCAAAAAATCAAAAAAATTTAAAAATGTAAAGAGGGTATACCCTAAAAGAAAATCAAAGGGTAAAAAGAATAAAGATTGTCAAGAAATGAGAAAAAATGAGCCCCAAACAAAAAAAACTAGGAAAGTGTGCAAGTCTAAATGCCACTACTTTTTCATTTTCTGTAATAAACAAATTTTGTTTAGCTTGTCACTTATGCCACAATTTATGAATACTCAAACTGTGTAAACTTGACTCATTCGTTTTTCAATTTCATGCTGTATAAATAGAGAATAAATATCTGACCAAATAGTGTAATCTTGGCAGATAAGTAGATAAGTAGAGTAAATAAAAAAGAGCTCAACAGTTTAATCTGAGTCCTTTGATGTAATAAGTGTAGACTTAGGTAGGCTTGCCATGTAAAAGAAAAGGAACATTTGATAAGGGTTTTCCAGTCTAAGTGCACCCAAATAAAGAAAGAAAAAATGCTAGGGTAAAGTAGGTAGGGTAGGTGGATGATGTTGCAGAATGATACATGTGATAAATAATGTCTCTAAATGTGTTAATCTTTCATTTTTCACTGCAAGGCCAAGGCATACACTACATTGAAGACGTCACAAGCAAACCAAATTCACAATGATTAATTCCCCTTCTCATTTTCCCTAATTATTCACTAATTTCCCCTAAGGACTAAGGCATTTACTAAATTGGAGGGGCTTAGAGCATTTCTCTGACTTCTGGAGGGACTGGACCCTCGGCCCAATAATTTAAAAAGCCTAAGTACTTAGAATAATCCATAAACCATTCATTTGATTTCATAAAGTATTTTCCTAAGTAAAATCCTATTTTACTTAGGAAAAATATACAATATCACATAAAAACTCCCTTTCTTTCATTTAAGCCTAAGTTAAATGTATACCCTAATGTTTTACTTAGCGCATTTTATCACATTCTTCATATTAATTTTTAACTCGTATTATATAAATCCCACATAATTCCAACTTTTCTCGTAATATGTAAATATATATAAAAAATCTCGAAATATTATATATCTCGCCCCCTTGGTTAATTATAACCATAAATGTGATTTAACTGGGATTAACTAGTTAACCCATGACTAGTTAACAACCCAATCCCCCGTTGCATTTATCGGGATTAATTAACCCTAACGGTTAATTAAGAACCCCCCCAAACCAATCACATAACCCCAGATCCGATTAATTAATGTTAAATTGTGTCAGGCCCGCTCACTTTAAACCTCGTCTGATCGCGCCTCCTGTCAGGCGTCAGATCGCGCTCCCCCCATCCAACGGTCATTATCCATTTCATGCCCCCCTTGGCGACTGCGCGTTAACGTGTGATCACTGAGCAATTTCTGCCCCTTACCTCCGCCACGTGTCAGGCAATCAATGGGATCACTGGATCCCTGTCGAATACCACCCGATCACAAAAGTAGTGCAACACCACACCACTTATCGCCCTCCGCATATGACAAAGTGTCACATCTCGCTTGTGTCATCCGCCCGATAACCAAAAAAAAAGGCCCCGCCAACCTTTTCTTTGTTAAATAAAACAACATTTTCACTATTATATGCTGCAACCCATGCTCCCATGCAAAGCAATGTCCAAGTCAACTGTTTGAGCTTTCAAACCACTGCCTGGTTAAGAAACTTGCAGCGACGTAGCCCGGAACCTATTATCCATCTTGTCATTGCACTTTTCACTTCCCCGATACAGGTATTTATCTAAATTCTACCGAAACCCTGCAAGTTTTAGTTTTACACTATAAACTCCACAGAGAAAGGCCAAATTCAGTTCTAATTGAGTCTGTGTTTTGCCATATAAGTCCCACACCAGTTGTTTTGCTCATTTTTTCACAGAAAACCCAAATTCCTTTCTGAATCCACAAGAACAAGAAATGGAAACCCCTATTTTTTTGAATGTCACACCAATCAATGCCCCTCATAAGGACCAATATTATCTTCCTCTTGCAGATAAAGACTTCCAAATAAAAGACCTATCCACTGACCATAATCACCTCAAGGCGTTTTGCCAAGCTAGAGAAAACTACCTAAATGGATCAGATGTCTTGGGACTATGGGAATCCAAACTTTCCAGATATTTTCTTCCCTCAGTCCATGTTTTCCCTGATATAATTCATCAATGTTGTGCCAATTACGATCCTAACTGCATAGTTGTTATGTCCCTAAGTCAAATAGTCCTCTTCGCCAAAACAACTACATCCATTAATGAAATGTTACAATTTTCCACTAGTTAAGCTCTCACTCCCCTCTCTATGGGATATTTACTTGATAAATCCACTGGACTATCACAATCATAACTTATTCACATCTATCAAACCCTCATGTAAAAAACATCAACCCAAAGGCCCACCCCCTCATGGATAGACCTTCTTCATAGATATTGGTACACTTATAGTGGATATGATATCTTTAGTTATGGGATTTAACACTAGTGAATATGTTGAGGAGGTAACCCTAGTGTTATTGTCAATCTTTACTCCTGGACAGCCCCCTGCTGTTAAATATGACTCTGCCTCTTATATTGCCAATAAAATTCATGACAATTTTCTAAGACTGGACAATGACGGAATCTTCAAATACACCACTTTCATCTATCATCTGATGTTGTATTATTAGTTAGATAACTTCCCTTTCCATGTCAAGAAACTTAACACCAAAGGAAATCCAAGGTCTGTTATCTTTTGGAGTCCCATTTTCCATAGATCCCTTGAGACCCCTTACACCTACAATGAGTTCATTGATCTATTTGTGCATCCAACAACCACCTTATTGATAGGAGTTTCCCCTCCTAGGATTAGTGGTGATATAAAGAAGATCCTCCAACTCTCCAAGTAGTACAGAATAGGTGATTGGTACCTATATAGGAAACATAAAAAAATCATGATTTATGAGTGTGAGCTCTGCCCTTTTAAACTACCAAAGTATGTTCTAATGAGACTGTTTGCATTGGAATACTTTAGACAAATGATAAATTCAGACTTGATTCATTTTTATAATGTCAAGAAGAAAGCTCAGCTTAGAATCAAAAATCAATTAGGCCCTTTTGTCTATAATACTTGGGAAGCATGGAGAGAAGTAGAAATAATTTTAGAATATCATCTTAAGTTACAAAAGAGTTCTGAGTAGATACCATATGACCCTAATAGCTTTATATGTGATAGAAGAATGAAAAATAGTTTGTCACCATACATTCACCATAGGATTCCAGAGATTGAAAAATTTGCAAATATGGATGATTGGAGGGAAGGGACCCTAATAGAAAATGATAATGAATAGGTCAATTTTGAGAATGTTATAAGAGATCTTGAGAAAACACTTGACGTGGATTCTTTTGGGTAGGTACAAAGATCAGGAATTGGTGCATATACTGTTGGAACCTCTCAACAACCATCACAGGAAACCAGTGCACCAGCCATACGGTCATCCAAAGGCAAATAATTAGAAATCAATATTCAACTCACAAAACAATCTACAATGTCTAAGCAGCCTAAAGCTTCCCAAGAACACTCCCAAATGCCAACTCCTCCAACTCAAAACAATGTAGAAGAAACTCCAAACTTACAGACTCCTCGAATGAGGAAAGGAATAAAAAGAGAGATAGGGAAACTACTACCCATGCCAGTGGACCTTCAGGACAGCTGGAACAAAAAGGGAAATACTAAATCCCCTTTCAGAGGAGGAATTTGTTGAAGAGACCACAGATAGTCAGAGAGAAGAAAGGGTGGTTAGCCAGCAAACTTTTCCATTGGGAGGAACATCCACTAGCTCACAGAGACAGGAGCTAGAAAGGCAGCAAAGTGCAGACGTATCATCTTTCACTCCACCAGGTAAACATGCCTCAGATATCAAGAAAACATTTACAGAAACAAAAGCCAGAAGTGATCCATTGAGGCTTCAAATTTACAATCAATATTTGAAAATGGCCCCCACAAATCAACAGAGATTAATGTCAATCTATGACATTAAAGAGGGCAAAATGATAATGAGCTACTTCAAGCCTAAAGTGCAACAACCTTAATCAACAACAGATTACTTCAGAAAAATTTTGGAGGTCATGGCAAAGGATATCCATCCTATGGATCAGATCGAATTTCATAAGCAAACTAGAGAAATGATTTATTCAACCTTGACTGGTAAGGCAATGATGGCCCATAGGTTACAAAATTCTTTGGATAACACAATTGCCCAACTACACTTAGAGAAAGCCCCCTCCCAGGCTAAAGATAACAGAGTAAAGTCTTTAGAAGAAATCATTATTGGATTGGGACATGATCCCAAAGATGTGAAGGGTGTAGAATCATTGATCGAAAAGAAATATGTCTTCTGCCTTGAGGAAGCAGCTAAAGCTACCACCTTCAAGACACCCACAGACTCATGAGATCATGAAGCAAAGATCTGAAGAAGAGTTGATGGATCTACTCCTAAAACTTAATAAATGATTAAATGAGATAGAGCAAGCACTTGAAAGAACATTGAAGGACAAGCAGGGAGAGTCAACCTCTCAACCTCTTGATGTAATACCAGTAGTCTCAATAGCAATCCCTTCTACACTTGGGACAACACTAGCACCAAACATTCTAGCAGCTACAGTAGAAATGGTCATAGGTACAACAACAACAGGGATAGCACAGGGTAGTAGTGCCAATTTGAGCACAAAGAAATTAATAAAATCAATGGAGAACATGAGACTACAATTTTCAAAGCTAAATAGAGTAAAAGAACAGTTTACTAAGATGGAACGAAGCTATGATCTCTCCAAGATAAATGTTGCAGAAAAAACAAGAGAGATTAAAACATTAGAAAATAAAGTGAAATCATTAGAAAAGGATCTTACTTTTGATAAAGCTTTGGTAGAAATTAAGAAAATTCTTTGGGCCAACATCACTCACACCATAAATGATGTTTGGCCATCCATCCAAGTAATTTTTGAGCAGATTGATCTAGTAAACACAGCCCAAGAAGAAATCCAAAGGACAAAAGCAGAATTAGGAAAAATGCTTGAGGAAGCCAACAGGCTCATACATTTTTTGAATACTAGGAATAAGGAACAACTGGAAGAATTTGGCATTAAAGGCAGAACATAGACCATATTAGAAATCAAAAGGGTATTAACCAAAAGAACTTTGATGCAAAATTTGAAAAGAAGATGCCATGACATGCAGGGAGAGATTAATGCTTTTATGGAGAAATTTTTTATTTTACAGAGTAAAGGGCTACTCAGTCCTTTAGTGATTAATGACAAATTAATGAGGCATAAAGATTATGTGGATAAATTGAATCAATATGTAGGCTATCCAGCAAGTTCATCAACAAGTGTATCAGGAATAAAGGAACTCCCCATAGGCAGAGTTCTCTATGTCAATCTAGAGAACTTATTCTATGTTGAGCATGAACTGAAGCACTTATTCCCAATTCTCCCTACATTCTTCAGGTACACATAAATAGATGAAACCCTCTTAAAGCTTTAGAAAACTAGAATACCACAGCCAAAATGGTGGGAAGAAATGATTGAAATTTTGTAATGTATCCTTGGTAAAAGCTAACTTTTGATTTTTACTACAGTCAATGAGGGTAAAGATGATGAAAGAGATCAACAGGTAAAGGATATCAGATGAAAATAAAGTGTATCAGTAGGAATATTAAAACAGAGCAACCATCACATAATTACACCAAGGACAACAAGAGGCCAAATTATAGGGCCTAACTCTAGCACATTCTTAAGTATAGGGACAACAAACCATTCAGTTGCCTTATCTGTCATCTACAAAGTCTTCTAGCACTATTTTCTTGAAAGATATAATTAGTCATCCCAGTTCATATCTCATTTTGTTATGAGATATTTCATTGTAATTTTTTTTTATAAATACAACCCCATTCGGAGTATAGGGGGTGGATTCCTTGACATTGCTGTAAAACTGATTATTTTGGAATGAAAAGTGTTGGACAAATTTTTCATGGATGGTTGGATGAAGGATTGATGTAAATGACTTTTCACAAGATTCATGTGTTGGGCATCAGACAAATAAGTATCTTATATCTCATGTGTTAATGTTTTCTAGTTTATTATATTCATCATGTCCCATATCTGAATTTTAAAACGAAAAAGAATAATTCAAAAAGTGCATAAGTGCAATATGTCTTCAATCGTTTTTGTTCTCGATGTTTTCTTCTGAACTAGCATAAACAGTGAATTCTTAGTTTCTCTTGTTTCCTAGTTTATTCATTTTAATCATTTAGTAAAGAATTCTTAATTGCTCTTTATTGATGGTTATTCATATTCTACTCTCATAAAGTGTTGAAGGATTCTTAATTTCCCTTTAACCCTTTAAGTCCATCCCATCTTTTAAACTCTCTATTTGCTCCCTGTTCAGTTATCTTGCCTTGTGAAGCCATCCTTTATTAAGAAACCAAATCCAGTTCACACATTTTCCCTGACTCCATTAGCCCAATGGACTAAACTCTTCAGTTCTACCCCTTTGCTATTGAAGTTCACCAACAAATTCAAACAAAACCCCAAGCTCTAATAACTAGCCTAAAACATTATCAAACAAAGCTAAAACTTAAAGAGAGAACCCTATCTGGATACGGATTGGCTAGATTCTGTATCTAAAAGATCGATTTGCAGTTACCTCGGACCCCTTTCCCCTCCTTACAACTTCTGGGAAGCTTTGAGTGATAGCAGGTGAATTAGAGTTTCCATAGCAACCCTTGGCCTATGTCAAATGTTGTATTCATTGAACATTTCTTTCCAATGAGACATCATGCACCACAAATGGATATTGTATGCAGAATTTGAGCACTGGGGAAGTTTATAAACCAAATAACCACCCCAGGGCCTGTAAAATTTTTTGTGTTTCATCTTCTAGGGTTAGGTTTTAAGACCCATAGTATTTTTTTTATTTATATCAAAAATTCATTCTTTTAACCTGTTGTAATAGATATTGTAACATCCCTCAATATTATCTTAAAATTACTTGTAATTTACTAATGTTTTTTTAAATTTTTTTAAATTCAACTTAGACATATATTAAAACATAAATATATTCAATTACGATGACCACGAGAGCTCTTATTAATACTGTATTTGATCTAAACTCCAAGTCCCCTGATTCTCAAACAATGAAATAGTTGATGGTGCTAGAAAATCCATAAACCAATGGGTCTCCCTGATGCGAAGTCCCAATTAGGCCTCACAATATTTTCCATAGGAGCCCCATCCAGAATATTATCCTGGTTGCCATATATCTTAAATATAAGACTTATCTCTAATTGTTATCCAAAGAGAGAGGGATGCAATGATGTCTTCGAAAATTCAAGAAGGTGTACCTAGTGAGAGTTCAGGTTCAATTGTTTCAAGGTTCTTCTACTATAGAGAGGGGAGAAAAGTGAGCCTCTAAGTGAGAGGTAATAGTACCACCCAAGAAGAGGCAAACATGTACCAAAAGGGTCCATCTAAAATCCAGTGGAATAGTCTTCAGTGGAGGTGACAGTCACTACAACTAACAAATGAGAAAAGATCTATCTAATATTCCGTGGAATAGTCCATAAGGATGGGACAAAAATAACAACCATTACAACACATTTTCAATAAGATAAGTACTAAAATAACCAAAATAGCTAAGCTATATCAGCATATTTGAAAGCAAACATGAAATACAAACATCTGTAGAATAGTCTTACAATCATTCATCATCCATCCATGAAGAATGTGATGGCCTTGAAGGCTTATATTATTAAGTAAAAGTTCCAAGACACATCTTTACAATGTACATCGTTAGATCCAGTACTCGAGAATTGTAGCCACTCCTTACTCCTCAAAGAACTAGCTTATCTCTCTAATGCCTTACAGGAGGAGCCAAGGTGAAAATTGCTTTACTTATACAATGAGGGCATATATATAACCAAGGAGTGATGCTTCCCCTTTGTGACTCTTTGACTACCCTCATGATTTTTCAACTTCCTATGACTTTTCAACTTACATGAATCTCCATATTCATGTGTGTCCTTTGGAATTCCACTTTAATATACATTTGGAATATAATATACATGCTCCACAATGATTATGCGGTATATGAAAACTCATGACACATTAGGACATGACACTGCTGAGATGGATTGCTTGATAATGTGGTAATGTCAAGCCACTACTCTTGTTGTGTCTTTGATTTCTTCTTGATAACACCTTGTCTTCCACATCCTCATAGCCTAGTGATATGAAACCTTAATGATCTTAAGTCTTGAGTTATGGTCGAAAGTTGGTGTCCCTTTGCTTTGATTTCATATATGAGCTTGCATGGCTAGCTGCAAAGATGTCTTTATTCATGCTTCCTTTCTACATCTCCTCCCTTATCATCCTATTATGGTGTGAGAGAGTACATGAATCTAAAATTCACTTATGATAAGATGATATTAGTCTAAAAACCCCTAGTCTGGTATAGATAATTTGGATCCATAAATTGGGTCGAGATAGGTGACAGGTCGGGAGAGAGGGTCCAGTGACTATGCAATTGTGAAATTCAAGTGGCCAAATATTAGGCTTGATCACTAAAAATGAGTAGTGCAACTTAAGCTAGACTGAGGGAAAATTTTTCGTAGTCCAAACTGAGGGAAAAATTTGCGTAGCCCACACTTAGGGAAAAATTTGCACAGTCCAAACTGAGGGGAAAAGTTGTGCATTCCAGGCTAAGGGAAAAGATTGTGTAGTGCAGACTAAGGGAAAAAATTGTACAATCCAGACTGAGGTAGGGGTAACTGGGAAAATGTGCAGTTCAAAGGCTCAAGGAGAAAGATTTATGCTTGTTCTTATGTAGTGTAGAGTTTAAGATGGGCTGGGAGGAATGATTTTGTAATCCTGAAGTCCAAGACAAGGCCTTGAGCATATCAACTATGTAGTTCAGCAACTTTGAGAGGCAGGGACTACGCATTTCACAATGCCAAGAGGGAAGGTCACACCTGGAGGTCTGGAATTTCATAATTCATAGTCCAGGCATGTTGGGTGAAGTCAAGTTACAGGTCTGAAATCCCCTTTGGGAATGGTTAAGTGTTAGACTAGTGAGACTAGTGTGCGAGGTGATAGAGTTTTGACTCTGATATTGCACTTAGAATACTTTATGACACAACAAAATAGATCACCCATGACACATAAACAATGAATTTACCTTTGTGTGACAAGATTATGACAATTTACGACAAATGCAACACTTAAGATACAATTTGCAACTATTGTGATGACACTTGTGTGGGAATGCTCAAAACATTGTGAATCAGTGCGAAAAATGTTTGAATGGTTAGAAAACCTCATAGACAAAAAGATATACCCTCGAAACCATCACAACAAGCTTCTACACATTTTGTAACAAGCAATCATGCAAAAAGATGACAGTATACCCAACTTGCAAAGGGGAGCGAATACTTCAATAAATTACATGAAATGAGCTTTGGTGTTGCTGAAAACAATGTAAAAGGCCAAGGAAGGCTCGAAAATTGAGTGTAAGCCAAAATTTTTGAGGGTGTTGTAGCATCTACATCACTTGGTGACACACTGGTAGAATTCCAACTTCTCTACCTCTGTTAACTTCTTCTATGCAGGGCCTTGGTTCTTCAGGGAGTATTAATTCATCATGATGATTACCTTGGTCTCCCCACTTACCCCATGAATAGACATGGTTCCATTTATGCCTTCACAGTTGAACACAACATAAGATTCAATGATATCACAATCTTTTGAGTTGGGAAGGGTAGCATAGCTCATTAGCTTAATATTTTTAGAGTATAATTTTTCATCTCTGGTGTTTCTCCACTACCAGTGGACCTAGATAGTACCCCGACAGAGTCACAAAAGAACAAAAGTATTGCTTCGCTACCAACAAGCCTAGATAGTACCCCGATGGAGTTTATTTCTTCACCTCGCTACATAGGAAGCCTTTATCTTCTTTTGCCTTTATTTATTTATTTTAAAGAGAAATGTGCATCGACATTTATTTATTTTTGGGTAGAAGAGGGATATCAACTTATTGAGAAAAGAAGAGGTTGTTCCTTCAGAGGATCATATAGATACCTCTGATGTTGGTTTTCTCATTTATATTTTTCCTCTTCTCTACTTGTACTAGTTGGATAAGCATGAAGACACTGAAACATAAAGCCCAAGTGTAGGCATGAGGTTTCTGGAGTAGGCACAGGTTCATGGTTGGACCAAAACTCTCCTTACGGACAGATCGTATTTTCAGTTGGTACTTCATCGGCCAAAAGATATAACCAACACAAGGAAGGAGGAATGGAGGTTAACGAGATGTTGAAGTGTCACAACATGCTTAGGAACAACACATAGTCACTTGATGGAAACATGAAAGAAGACAAAAGAAACAAAACAAAAGGAAATACATCACACTACAAGGAAAAAAAACTAGAAGCTAAGAAAAGGAAACTAAACCAAAGCATACTTTAGGAAAAAAGTTAAGAAAAAACTAGGGAGACTAAAGAGAATAACACCGAATGAATGTAAGATAGGGAAAACTAGGATGCGACTAATTCTACTCCTAACCTAATAGCTAGAATATTGGGGCCACATGTAATGAAATTTCCAGTGAAGCCACCGTAGTTTTTCCCAACCTGCATCAACAAAGATATGAACAATTAAAACAAATATAAAGTAATGTGAACCAGAAAAGATAAAAACTTGAATAACTTGGACAAAAATTTGAAGGTCTTACATGTGCAAAAAAATATGTGTTGCAACCACTACTTTCATCCAATCCAAATTCTTACCTCTTTGATGAAAATAATAATCAGAAAAAACCCAAATTCTTCTTGCAAATGAACCTTCTTCTATGTCATCCTTCTTAGCAAGTAGGAGAAAAGGCCGAAACCTATTTATTCCAATGGAGCTTGTTGAGTAATATTTCTCCAACCATTCAACGATTGGATCATAAAATAAATGATGATCCTCTTGGAAACCCTAAAATATTTGAAAATATGGATTTTCAATTAGAGCCATGGGATTATAATGAGAATAACGTGCAGAAAAATAGATCTGGTCATATTCAGTAGTCATATTGAGACATCGAGGACCTAAAATAACCATCAGTTGATACTAAAGTGCATCAACCACTTGACAAAATTATAAATAGTAAGATGTTGAACAATGAACATCAAAGGATGTAAAATAATTGCCGTTGGATATACTGGTGGGAAAATGATAACATGAATGACACTAATCAAAGACAGAATAATGATTGGATGACATGATTAAATCATCAAATTCCCAGTTTGTAATAAACAAAGATAAATAACTTTGAACATTTCCGTGAATACTTAGAATAATCGAACCAAGTTCATCGCAAGACAAATGTGACACATTTTTTTCCTGTAACAGGTGATAAATTACACAAGCATCATAATTATGAAAAGAATTTAAAAGGGATGCAAACAAAATAAATACATGAGGCTAGTCAAGACACGGTGAACAAATAAGAGCTTGATTCATACAATAAATCATGCATTCATTATTACTCAAGAGGATCTCGGGTGAAATGAAGAACAAGATTTATGATATGATATTTGCAAGGAAATCAAGAAGTTTCTCATCATGAAATAAACTTGATAGATATGATTCCTATGACCAAAGATAGTCTTTGAAATTATCAACTTCGCAATTCCATGACTCTATGAGAGACACATTTTGAAAACCCATGTTTGATGCACGAAATTTGCATGAAGATAAATAAAGTGGAAAATACTCCTCAGTCTGATCCGAAGTATAATCTTGAAAATTTGAAAGATCATACCGGAAATACCAGACATTTTTCGAAAAGGAATTTTCATCGAGTGAAACAATGAAAAGAGAAGGATTGTGTGGGAGAAAATAGATATGGCCTAGTTTGGGAAGCTTACCAGAGTCGTGATATCCTAACATAACCATCAACAAAAGTTGAAGTGCCTAGACTCCCTAGCAGGTCCCAAAACTTTCTAAGATTGTAAAATCACCTTTTGAAGATTGTACCAGATCATGCATGGTGTGAGGATATATGCTACCACTATTTTAATAAAACCACTACTCTTGAGATAGAAGCCATCTTTGTCATTGATTTGACCAGATTCTTCAACTTCGACAACTAGATTACTCAAGTCAAAAGGTTTTTCTAATCACAAATTCAAAGATAAATGAATTGAAGAATTTTGATGAGAAAGTTAATTTCAAGAGTTGTCTTCATGCAAATGAAGAAATGATGAGGGCTAGGAAGAGTACTCAAATATTTGATTTTTTTCAATTGCATTATGGATAATCTCACCAACTTGTGCCAATTGAGAGGTTAAATCATCGGATGATGGATTTGAAGAACATTGAGCAACCCCATCGCAAGTAGATGCACTACAAATGGTAGAACACAAGGGATAGTGGGATGAACAGGAAGTTTTGATAAACACATCTTCTTTAACTAAATCAGATTCTGGATCCAAAGTAAAATCTTCATGAGAAACAAAAATATTGGTTGATGTACTTGGACATTCATGATCACATATATCAATGAAGTCATCATCATTATAGTGATTGTCACCCGAGGCTATGGATTGATTGACATAATTAATTGCATTTGATTCGCTACCAAGATTAGAAAATTGAAAATCATCCAATAATGGAAGCACATAATATTTCCATTGAGGATTTCCAAAAATAGAAGAAAGATTGAAAGCATATTCATAGTCCTTCTCCTCTGCCTATGTAAAGTGACTTCCTTGTATCTGATTGCAGTTTGAACCAGCAAAGCAAAAATCAAGAGAGTGTGAAAGACTAGTTGGTGGAGTAGATTGATCGAGAAGATCACAGTACAAAGAGTCATGGAATGTAGATGATAGAGGATCATGGAAATCTAAATCAGATTGGAGGCTAGAGTTATGAATGGTAACATCATGTTGTGAAATGGGGAAGTTAGTCTTTGCCAGAGTCTTTATGAGCCATTTTGGGATTTCCTGCATTGAATCTGAGTAATGAGAAACATAAGAAGAATGAGAAGGTGGATTAATAATTTGGTTTGTAGATTTCCCAACTTCACAATCATCGTAATGAGGCACCCACATCGGGACTTGAAAAGGAAGAGGACAATGAACAAAAGGAATAATAGATTCCTCCATTGAAATTAAAGATGTCTCATGACACAAGAGTTGGGAAAGTAGGAAAATCAGGGGGTTCAGGTTCACCGTGTAAAGTGATAAAGAAACAAGCACTCAAATTGTTGTTTTAGTAAATCCTTATTCATGTCTTCTTCAAAAATTTCACAATCCTGATTCAAACTCTTCATCATTTATTTCATAAGATTCACAAAATTTAAGAAAATCATAAATGTGCTCGGTTATGGGTGTTTCATCCTCAGCATCAAACTTTAACTGGGACAACTGATAGAGAGAGTCATTAGGGATTCAAAATTGATAAAGGGAAAAATTAGAGAAACACCCTAGGAGAAATATTTGAGTATGAACCATTTTAGATAAGAGGTTCAAACTAGATTCAACAGGCTCAACTTGTCATCTGGCCCTCCTTCTAGCTCCACTATTGAAGGTGCTAGAAATCCATCGAAGGGGTCTCCCCGATGTGAAGTTTGAATTAGACCTCACACCATTTGGTGTAGGAGCCCCATACAGAATATCGTCCCACTTTCCATATATCTTAAACATATGCATTGGCTCTAAATATCAACTAGAGAGAGAGGGATGTAATGGTGTTTTCAAAAAGCAAGAAGGTGACTCTAGTGAGTTCTTAGTTGCAACTGTGTCAAGGTTCTTCTACTGCAAAGAGGGGAGAAAAGTGAGCCTCTAAGTGATATGTAATAGTACCACCCAAGAAGAGACACACATGAACTAGAAGTGTCCATCTAACATCCAGTGGAATAGTCCACAATAGATGTGACTATCATCACAATGAAGAAATGAAGAAAGATCTGTCTACTATACTCTGAAATAGTCTAAGAGGATGGGACATAAATAAAAACAATTACAACAAATTTAAAAAATATAAGTACTAAAATAACCAAAATATTTCAACTATCTCAACACATGTGAAAGCAAACGTGAAATACAAACATCTGTAGAATAGTATTACAAACATTCATAGTCCATTCATGAAGAACATGTTGGCCTTGAAGGCTTCCGTTATTAAGTAAAAGTTCCAAGACACATGTTTACAATGTACACCAATAGCTCTAGTAGTTGAGCATTGGAGACACTCCTTACACCTCAAACAACTAGCTTATCTCTCTAATTCCCTGTGGAAGGAGCCGAGGTGAAATGTCCTTTGCTTATAAAATGAGGGTGTATTATATATAACCAAGTGGTTACGCTTCACCTTTCTCACTCTTTGACTACCCTCATGATTATTCAACTTCATATGAATTTTCAAATTACACGACTCTCCATATTCATCTGTGTCCTTTGGAATTCCACTTTACAATACATTTTGAATACAATATACATGGTCGATGATGATGATGTTGCATATGAAAACTCACGACACTACATGTACTGCTTGATAATGTGGCAATCTCAAGCCACTGTTGTTGTTTTGTCTTTGATGTATCATTGAGAATGTAATCACAAAATCATGTACTAATGGCTGCTAATCAGTTAGACTCTATGTAACTATTTTAGACCAAGCTTTAGACTAAGGTTTAGCCTCCTTAGTCAGAGAGGGCTCTCTCACAGATTTTTGATATGCATTAAAGGGCAAGAAAGATGGCTAACTCTTTGAATAGTATATAAAATTCATGCTGGTTGGAACAACAAAAATAAGGCTTCTCCCATTGGGCTCATGGAGTCATACACTTCTACAGTAAACAAGTAGCTACTCAATCATGGAAACCAAGGCATATAATATCTCAATGCTCAAAACATTTACCAAGAAGAACCTCAACTCGAAAAAACATACACAGGAAGTCTGAGCACTTATGTGAATTCAGAGTGATTGCATGTTTAGTGAACTGTAAAACAAGATGAATAAAACCAAACCACATATATTCTGAGCATTTAAAACACAAGATGAATCTTGGGAAGAAAAAGTATCCTTTCTATTACTGTCAAAACACTTTACATAAGCCAATATGAAAACTCTGTTTTTTTTATAAAAATCTCCAACCCCTTTTACATCAGAGTTTTTCCTATATATAGGAAACAAAAACTAAACTACCTTGAGTCTCCTCCTCCAGCATGAGGGGAGCTCGAAAATCTATCATTAATTGCCTTATCTATATTTAAACAGACTTATTAAATACAAAGGTATTGTGCTTTCAATACATAGAGTCCTATTCCTATTCAAACTCTAATTCTATCTCCTCGTGTGCATGATTCCTTCTCGAGCTTTGACAATTGTACTATTTCTGTAGTGGCTGAAATGCATTTGAGAGGCATTCACTGAACGAGCTGCCTTGGATTCCAACTGTGCTGATGACTAATTATTTGGTGAAGATATATGCTCTGTTTTCACGGTCCCTGCCTTCCATCAATCTTTATTTCCAAAAGAACGTGCTTGAAGCTGTTTAATACCTTTGATGACCACGCATAACACCATATGCCTAATGATCTGGATGCGTTGTGAACTGGACATGTGTTCAACCCAAAATTTCGGTAACCCTACCAGAACCCTAATATTTCGGTCATAAAGTAGCTTTAGGAAGACTTAGCAAAAAACCAAAATGTTTCACCTTTTTGCTCCAATACTTACACCTGTCATTCTTTGAACGCTTTGGCAGCCTTGTATGGTCTCTTTCCTGCCCTCGAAGAATTCCCTTTCAAAATTTGTTTACCTCAGCATCAATTTCATTTTTTCTTATAAAACAGTCATCTACAGCAGTTTCGTAGCGTGCTACGAAACTGTTGTTCTTTTCCAAAATTACAGTCTTCAATGATTTATCAATTACTTTGTGACTGTTACAGCTTCGCTTTTGGCTCCAAAATTCCTAATTTGTCTTCCTTTTATATATGCCTCAAAAACCAATGAACTTAAGAAAATAAAACAAAAACTTGGGGCAACATCTAACCTTAAAAATTTGCAATTTTTATTTGGGAGCTAACTTGCCTAACTGAGCTTTTAGTTTTGCAAGTTCTTTTTCCATGGCTGCAATTTCTGATACAGTTTTCTCTAAATTAGCCATTTCTTCCTCAGCTGCCTCCCATTGCTCCTTTGAAGATGAGGTTTTAGTTTCTTTGACAATGGGGACTTTTTTCTCCATATCTTTCTTTTTTACTTCCTTTGCTTTTTCTGCTTGAGGTATCTGCTTTTCCATTTCTTTGGCCTGTCCTCTGGTGTATATTTTTCTTTTGATTTCCTCTGCCTTCTTTGCTTTAGGCAGTTGTCTAATTTCCTTTGTTGCAGTTACCTTGACAGCTACTTCATCCTTATGAGTTTGCTCAGCTGTTTTGATTTTCCCCCTGGTGACTGGCCTTCGTGGTTTGACCATAAATTCCTTGCCAGACTCTTCAAACCTTAGCCTTTTTGAGGCTTTTGATTTTTTTGAGCTATCAGGTGATGACTGGGTTAGGTCAATAGGCATTGACTCAACCTGCACTGATTTGGCTTGTTCAAAGCAAATCCTTTAGACTAGCCTTTGACATAGGGATTTCTTCCACTGCTATTGATTTTCCTTTTTCTCTGCTTAGCTGACTTCTGGTTCTGATTCTTGTCACTTGTTCAATTCCACTTGGCCCTGATGCATCTTTCTGGTGCTTGGTTTTCTCCTTTGATGACTTGGGTGTCTCCTTTGCTGATGATTTAGGTGTCTCCTTTATGACCACAGATTTCTCTGATTTCCTTGACTTGGTTTTGGGCTTCTTTTGGTCTTTCACCTCCTTTCTGAGCTCAGCCAAGGTAGGTTCTTCAATTCTTCCTTCTTTTTCCCTATCCGGCAATGGAGTGAGACCTGTCTTGCTTTGAAAGCCGGCCATAAAAATAAAAGAATCCCAATCTCTACCAATTTTTTGCAAACTATCTAACACCAGCAACTTTATTAAACCATGGTGGAACAGGGAGGTTTCACAATCATCTTTCTTTAACTGAACTTTGTCACACATTTTACTAAGGCTTCTGAATAAGTAAAAAGGGATGTCTATTTATGCTTTACCTGTGAAATGTAACAAGAGTTTGAAATGATAAGAATAAACTTTGGTGTACCTTCCCTCACATGTTAGGTATTTCTGGATGCCTGTAAGGAGCAGAGCATAATGTTCTTTTATATAATTCCTTGGCACAGCTTTGGTGAGGTCCTCATTTACATACTGTTCCTTTAGAAATTCCTTACAGGGAGTCATGTCAAACTTGAAATTTTTGAACCACTCTTGTCCTCCTCTCGGAATTTCAGTGACAAGAGAAATGGCTTGTGGAGACACAGGAAACTCTAGCATTGACACCTTAGAATTCAAGCCAGTAAAATTTAATGCAAAAGCTTTCGTTACCTCTGTATGTCCTCCCTTCAACTTTTCGCAAAACCTCCAGCAACCAGCATTTTTAAAAGCTCGTGCTACACCTTCATCTCTGAGTGTAAGATCAAGCCCCTCTGGCTCGGTTCTTAGGCACCTTCCGGATCGATGTACTCTTTTCTCCATCTTGCTCAGAATATCTTCACACAAAGAACTAATCAGCAACTACAATTCACAAAACAGCTTCGGCTTTGGAGTGCAGGCTCGCTTGCAATGATCCCTTTTAAATGAAAACTCGGGCTTCTTTGCGTTTTTTCAAACACTCGTCATACAACAGGCATGTTAACGCACCATGAATAAACATTATGACACAACCATACCTCATAAGATCTCTTAAAATAATTGTCATGTGCGTGATCCTAAACCTGATGGCGGAATGATAACCTATCATAACCTGGAGAAGACAGCAACTGACAAAATGTGGACGGACCTAATGGCTCATCTCCCCAGATTTGACATTTCAAGAAAATGCGCTGCAAAAAACCCCGAATCCTCGATTTCATAGCGCAGACAATTATGAATTGACAAACCGCGCTACGAAATGGCTGCTAGATGATACACTGCGAAAAGGTGGAAAAATGATTGCGCAGCTAAATTAGCCAATCAGATTGCGCTATGAAACCGCACAAAATACAAATGACGCAAACAAGACAAGACATGCCTTAAACAATAATGATGGAGGGCATCTAACGGTTTTTTACAAGGACTCCATCAATACCTTTTGAAATTCTAATTTCAAAGTGACACACATAGAAACCTATTGACTTAAACAAATTTTTTATATGAATCTTTGGACATAGGTGAACTGTGGTTTTAAGTGATAACAGAAGGTTCAAACAACCTCAAGCAATCCGCGTTCACGACTGAGTAGATGTGCATGTAAGTTGCTAGATCAAGGCGAAAAACATTCTCACTAACCTTCTCAAGTATTCTGAAGGGTCCATACCTGATAGGTTTTAGCTTTTTACCTTCACTTTGATCCTGTCCTTGCTGATATATAGCTAGACTTGGTCTCCAACTTGAAAACTATGCTCCATCTGATGCTTATCATGCTTAGCCTTGTAGTTGGCCCGACTCTTTTCCAGCTGTTCCTGTACTGCCTGGTGGATCTCTTAGATCTGTTCAATGAGCCTAGTCACTTTGTCCACATCACTATGTCTATCAACCATGGTATCTTTACCAAAGACAAAATCCAAATGAGACCTTGGTATGAAACCAAAACAGGTCTCAAAAGGAGATCTCTGTGTAGAAGAGTGTTTGGCTCTATTGTAAGCATGCTGCACATAGCACAAGTGCTCATCCCAAAGCTTAGGATGTTTGCTGCAATATCCTCTTAGTAACTGGATCACTGTCCTATTAACTACTTCTGTCTGGCCATCTGTTTGTGGATAAAAAACTGTGCTTTTCTTTAATTTGGTGTCCATTAGTTCCCACAGACTGGACCAAAACTTTCCCACAAATCGGGTGTCTCGATCAGATACAATAGAAGTGGGTAATCCAAAATGAACCCATACATGTTCAAAGAATAATTTTGCAATTTGTTCAGTTGTAATCTGTTTACTACAGGGTATCAAAATACACATTTTGTTGAACCTATCCACAAAAACAGATAGATAATAATGACCTTTCCTAGATTTAGGCAGTTCTCCAACAAAATCCATGGAAATGCTTTCCCAAGGGTGAGAAGGAACTGGCAAGGGAATGTACAAGCCTAGTTTTCTATTACTGAGCTTGCTTTTAGCACACATAGCACATCCCTTCACATATCTAGAAACTGTCTCATTCATTTTCAGCCAATAGTAGAACCTTTGCAGCTGTGCAATTGTTTTACTTACCCCAAAGTGACTTGATATCAGAGAAGTGTGTGCTTCCCTAATTATCTTTGCTCTCTCAGTTTGTGGAATGTAGAGTTTCCCATAATGATATAAGAGCCTGTCCTTCACATGATAGTCCAATTCTTCTACTCTTTTGCCTTGACTCAAAGTTGCGTATACATATTTAAAGTCCATATCCTGAGCATACTGTTCTATGTAGCTTTCATGTAGCACAAAATTATGCTTAAGTAGGGTAGATGCATTTATAATGGGTCTAGATAACATGTCTGAAACCTTGTTATGTATGCCCTTTTTATATCCGATGACTAAATGAAACTGTTGTAGAAACCCCATACATCTGTAATGTCTTGATTGCTACAATTTAGTTTGGGAGTGTAGGTATTGAAGTGGCTGATGATCAGTATGTATTACTATTTCTTTGCCCATTAAATAATGTTTCCACTTTTTCACACTCTGAACTAATGCATACAATTCTTTATCATATATAGGATAGTTAACTACTACAGGATTAAAAGTCTCAGAATGATAACATATGGGTTTACCGTGTTGTGTCAACACTGCTCCCATGGCATAGTCACTGGCATCAGTTTGGATCTCAAATGTTCTCTGTAGATCTGGCATTGCTAGTACAGGTGTTTTACTAATCTTTTCTTTCAAGGTGTCAAAGGCTTTCTGCTGTTTTCCTCCCCACTGAAACACCTTGTTCAATCCTGTCAAATCATGTAAGGGAGTTGCAATTGAGGAAAAATTTGAAATGAACTTCCTCCAATACTGTGTTGCTCCTAAGAAGCTTCTCACTTCTGTAGCAGGCTTGGGTTTAGGCTAGTTCATAATGACTGTCACTTTTGAGGGATCTATTTTCAATTCACCTCCCCCTACTATATGACCCAAATAATTTAGAGAGGTTTTGCCAAATTCACATTTGGAGAGTTTAACATAAAGTTTTTCTCTTTTCAAAACATCTAATGTCTGCTTAACATGCTTCAAATGTTCTTCCCACGTTTTACTAAAAATCAGAATGTCATCCAGATACACAATAACAAAATCGTCAAGAAAAGGTTTGAGTACATCATTCATTAATCTCATGAAAGTAGCAGGGGCATTGGTCAAGCCAAAAGGCACAACCAGCCATTCATACAATCCCTTCTTTGTTCTGAAAGTAGTCTTCCATGCATCTTGCTCTGCAACTCTGACCTGATGGTATCCACTATGCAAATCCAGCTTGGTGAAATAAACAACTTCCTTTAATTGATCTAAAAGATCATTTATGCGACGAAGGGGATAACGATTTTTTATTGTTATCTTATTCAGTGCTTGGTAATCAATGCACATTCTCCACGAGCCATTTCTCACCAAAATGATTGGTGACCCACATGGTGATGTGCTAGGCTTGATGAACCCTTTCTCGAGCAACTCCTGTACCTACCTCTTGATTTCAGCATTCTCTAAAGCAGATAACTTGTACACCCAATGTTAGGCAAAGGAACATCTTGTTGCAAAATAATATCATGTACTATTCCCTTTTTGGGTGGAAGACCTTAAAGTTCTTGAAACAAGACATCATACTCTGAAACAGTCTTCTCTATATCAGCTTGCTGATCAGCATTACAACCCTCAAATACATTGGTTTTATCAGGTGTCTTTTCCTTTACAACCATTAGTAAGAATTGTTTGCATGAGTTTATCATTCTTTTCATCTTTCCTGAGTTTATGAGAGAATAATTATTCTTAAGCTTATGAGCTCTTACAAAGTATTTGATTCCATCTTTGACAAGTAGATACTTGTTCTCAGCTCTATAGAAAATAGCTTTTTCCATCATACAAGTAAGGACTTCCTAAAACAATTCCACATATATCCAAAGGAATTACATCTAACTCAACCTCATCTACAAATGTTGACCCAAAAGAAAACTTTAGTTTGCACTGTCTACTCACTTGTAGTTGTGCTTTATCATTCAACCGTCCTAATGGGTATGGTTTCTTATGAGGTGTAGTTGTTAATCCCAACTTCTTTACAATTGCTTTAGAAATTAGATTTACTTGTGAGCCACTAACAAACAAAGTATCAATCGTTTGATTTTTGGAAACAACTCGAATATGGAAAAGCTCATCTCTTTTTCTCTCATGTTCCTCATCAATAACGGATTGAGCAGAATTACTAGTAGATGCCTTAGAATTCTTACCTTTTATACCTATGGCTGCAATGATTGTTTCATCTCCTGAGTTTGACCCCAAATCTTTCTGAATAGCTGCAGCAGTCTTCTTCTTCTTGCCCTCAGACTTCTTAGGTCTTAGCTTTGGATACAGAATCCAACAATGCTCATCATCATGCCCCTCATTTTTACAGTGAGTGCATGAAGCTTTGCCTTGTTGTGCAGTGTTAGCCTTCCTTGCTTTCCACTTATGCTTTCTTTTCTCCTTGCTCTTACTTACAGTGGGTTGGGATGGTCCCCCAACTTCTGGATTTCCATTCTTTTCTTTAGCTTCTAGATGAGTAGGTTGTACCAATATTTCATCTATACTAGTGGGATTAAACATGAGGATGGTATGCCTCATGTAGCTGTGTAGACCATCAATGTACTTCAAAAGATTCTTTGGTGAGTCTAATGAGATACCCAACATCAATGCTCTCTTTCTGAACTCTTGAGTATACCCTTGTACACTTTTCCCTTTTAACTGCCGAAGAGTTTGCCAACTCATCATGGCTTGTTGCATGTAGGACAATGGATAGAACTGCTTTTTGATGGCAGCAACAAATTCACTCCAGACAGAGTTGGTCTTACCATGTATTTTCATATCAGCTTGGGTTTTACCTTCCCACCAAACCAAGGAAGTGCCTCCTAGGTGTAAGATTTTTAGCTGAATCTTACTCTTGTCCGAGTCTATGCTCTGTACTTTGCAATACACATCAATTTTTCTAATCCAATTGTCCAACTTTTCAGCATTTAGCTCTCCATCATATATAGGCAAATCAAATTTAACATCTAGTTTAATCAAAGATGCTTTCTTATTATGCACAGGGCTATTAAGAGGTGTAGGAAAGCTTTCTTCTTTCCCCTTTCCTTTTGAGTGGTTATGGGAATGAGATTCATCTTCTTCTTTATCTTGTTTAGAGCCTGATGCATCGTCATCCTTGTGCTTTCTAAATTCCCTATACATTTCTTCTACCATAGACTTTATAGCTAGGAAACTTTCTATGAATTGAGGGTCTGGCCCTATAGAAGCTTCTTCTGACATTGTCTTCCGAGAATAGACTCTCCCAATTTCAGGATTAGTTTCCACCAACTCTCCTTCTCCTAATTTGAGCTTTGATCTAGTGAGCATCCACAGCTAAACCAACACAAACTTTTCTAACCTTACAGCCTAAAGCTATGATACCACTTGATCTGATAATCATCCTATGGGTGCCATCAGTTAAAGATTTATTAAACAAAAGGTATTACAGACTCATGTGTTGGTGTGTGTGTTTTGTGTTATTCAAGCAACAGATCGATCAGATTGCCAATGTACATACATTTAAATGGAAAGACAACAGAGAAATATAGTAAGAAACACAAGGACACAAACAATTTTTAATAAGGAGTTCACCCTATTCTCTAGGGCTACGTCTCCAGTCCAGCTTCAGTGGTGGCCTTGTTTTATTGTGTCTTTCAGCAGAGAAATTATAATACAGGGACTCAATCTGAGTTCTCTTGAAGCAGATTTTGCTAGGTAGGGTGGTTCTTGGATTCCCCAAGCCACTTAGAGGTCACAGACTCTATTTCTTCCTACCCACTTTGTGACCCTTGGTCTACAGTGGAAAGAGCCAACTGTGATGCTCAATCTAGACATATTCCTCTATGGGAAGGCTTGAATCTTCAAGCTCTCTGGTGCTCGATGCTGCCTGTGGTCAGCTCGGCCCTCTGTCTCCTCTTCTTGGCTTTACTGTTCTATGTGTTTAGTCCTCCTCTCAGGGTTCACTGTTCACTGTCTTCCTTGGTCGCTTGGACTCCTCTCTATTCCTCTCTCCTCGACTGTCTTTGTTCATGGATTTAACCATTCGACCCCTATGCTTGTTCGGTTCCTCTCCCACCTACATCGATTCTCCTTCCCCCTGCGTGCTTGGAGTTCCCTGTTCGGTATCAGCATGAACGCTCGGGAAGTAGCCACGTGTCCTCATTGGAACAGCGCCAGCCTGCTCGTCGATTCATTTCTTTGGTTATGTTGTGGATACGGTCTTTCTCCACTGTGGCGGTCAAACGGATTCCAAACCCCTTTAAATTGCGGCTTAATCCCCTGTCGATTCAACTTCTTTCTATCGAGCGCAATCTCAGTTGTCCGATCTGGGCTCCTCCGGATCCAACATCATACACACGTCGAGCGCAGTTGACTTGCTCGACCGATAATGCGCGATCACAGTGGTTTTTCTCTCACCTCCGCTGCCACGTGTCGATCGCTAAGTGTGATCGCTCTGCTTTCTCCAAAACCTCTTACCGTTCAAGGGCGCTCCGATCAATACCGCCGGTTTTCCAGAGCACGGGTCCTGCCTTTGTCCTTTAGCGCTTTTTTATTTCTCCACCTGCAGCCCTCTCGCCCCCAACGTGACCGAGTGCTTAAGGCTCCCCCATTTTGGCCTTGTTCACCAAGCGATGCGCGATTACGCTAATCGCACATCGAAAATCACCTCCTTTTCCCGATCCGGGGCTCCCAGGGGCTATTTTGACCTCCTGCGCAGTCTCCATGGGCCTCGATTAGCGCGCTTTGACCGAGGTCCTCGTCGTTCCACGCCGACTACCATGGCCACTGGTTCAGGGTGTTTTCGATTACTGTTTTGGATTCTTCAAGGATTTGTTTTGTCCCGATACAGTCAAGGTTCTTTGACAGTCATTTATGGATTCGATTCGGATCATTTAATAAAAGGGCTTATGAGGATTAGTTCACAACCTTTTGTTAGTTCAATTTTGGAGCTCTCTCTCTATTCTCTCTCTCACACACTCTTGGACACTTAGAGTATTCTTGGAGCACTATAGCATTGGAGGAAAGAAGGCAAAGGAGGGGAAAGAAAACAAGAGGAAGCAAATATCAAGCCAGGAAGATTAGGAACAAGTAGCTACAAAGGGATTACTAGCATGTATCGATTTCCATGTGTGATTTCCTTGCCAGGTTTGCCATGCATGTGTGTTTTGGTTCTTTCGATGTCATTAGCATTGGTTTTGCAAGGTGTGATAGTTTTTTTAGCCTTGCCTTTCCATTTATGAATAGCCATGGTGTGGTGGGTTCTCTTGTATTGGGTTGATCTAGATTGTCAGATGGACTTGAAGTTGAATGGGATGGTCTCAGGATTATTTACAAAGCCTAGGAATCTTGTGATGGGATACACGGTAAAGCCTAGATTTGAACACCTCAATTGAGCGTAGGAATCCTTACCATTGAATGGTGGGATACACAGTAAATCTCAATGGTGAAAACCCTTTATTAGGCCTAGGAACCCCTTGACTGGTAATGGTAGGATACACAGTAAAACCTAGAGGGTGGAGACCTTGTATGCCTAGGAATCCCTTGACCGGTAATGGCGAGATACATGGTAAAGCCGAGAGGTTGAGATAAACAAATTCCTCATGGTTTAGGGGGAGAGATCTAGAGGCATCCATGTTTCTTTGGGGCCTAGTGATTTGGTGGGGATTGTGGTAAATCCTGGTTCTATTGATGAGGGTTGAGGTGGTTTGGCCTTAGGAAGCCCTGGTTAATTTTGTTGTAAGTCCCACATTCATGCTTGGAATATGGCACAGGGGTGATTTGCTAAAAGGAAATTTTGGTTCAGCCAATCTATGGTCGAGTGGTTCATAGAAGTCTCAAACTTGGTCATCTTTTGCATATGATTAATATTAGCTCCTTCTCCTTAGTATTTCATGTGTAAATGTATTGGCTCATATGTGAGTTTAATAGTTGTTATATCCTTGTTATTTCTTCTGTCATCATGCTTTTATTAGTAAATGAATGAATGATGAATATATGACCTAATATATGATAATGCAGCTATTGTGGTGAGGCATAAATTCTTTCTTACGAATCTCAAATAAGTATGAGAATTTTATGCTCAGATATGTTTATGACCTGTAGATTACATATTTGTGACATGTTTGATGAAATGCTCGTCATGGATAGTAGAGATCTAGTCAAGTCATTGATCAAATGTGTACATTAGTAACCATGTTTTTTATTATTTATCACTTCTATAGGTTTCATGAAGTTCTCGGAAGTGACCTGAGCCCTGGCCCTGAAAAAGTGGCTCAGAATCCAAGGTCACTGGCTTTGAAATTCCTGGAAAATTACACAATCACTGCCATGCCTTACATTGGGAGCGACTAGAAGGCCTCAGTTGCATGCATATCTTGTCATGGGAGCGATTGAGGGTCCAAATTAGTAAAATGTCAAGTTGCCTTAGGCGTTAGTCACCTGGAAGGGTTGGTTAGCTCCTAAAGGTTTTGTAGCATGCATGGAAGGTCAGTTTGGTTTATTTTTGTCGGTTCCACTTCCTTAACTATACACAGGGAATTGAATCACATCATAGTATCCTCTCATCACATGTTTACCCCAGTGGACAGGTTGGCTTGGTTAAATTTGGGAGGAGGGTGTTACAAAGTGGTATTAGAGCATGGTTACATTCTCTTTAGGGAATGTCTATTTTATGTTATGTTGGCTATTATATAATACCACAGAGTGGCATCAAAGCATGGTTCACCCCTTTGACTGGATGGGCGTTGTGTTGGTGATGCATACATGTTGGTTGCATATGAGTTTTAAGAGAAAAGGTTTTCCGTAGAAAACACATAGGAAAATATTTTACCAATGCATTTTGAACCATCTAATGTGGTTCATCTTGTCTTAACAATGAACCACACTGGATGGTTCGAAACAGACCGGAAAAAGATTTTCCTATGTGATTTCTACCAAAAAAATTTACTCTTAAATCAATATGGATATGTTTTCTTTATGCTTGTGGTCTATATGCTTGTTTTGTATGCATGGTGTTGGTCATGGTTATAGTGGCGTCACCATGTGAAAGTTAATGGTGTTGTTGTTGGATGTATTCATCATGAGTGTATGTCGATTATGAATTGGTTGTGCATGTCAATGTTTATATGTTGTTATGCATATATTGGCATGGTGATGGTTGTCATGCATGAGGTCATGGTATGTAGTGGTTATGGTCATTCATGGTAGCTGGATTATGGTTGAACTGATGTTTATATATTGTTATTATTAAGATTATACATGTATTTTTCTAATATAGTTTATCTTATATGTGAGATGTCCTCCCCTGAACTATACTAAGGTATGTTGATGATGTTATGTTTTGGTTAAGCTGACATCATATACTTGTAGGAAGAGATCAAATATGATTAGCGAGATGGTATATTATCATTCACAAGATTCTCCTTATGGATCAGATGAGCAACGTAGTGGTGGGAATTATTCTGATTTATCAAACACATTGAAAATCTTGAAGGCATATATAAGAATTTGCAAGGCAGATAATGACAGGATCATTTAAGTACAGGGAAAAAAGAAGAAGTTAATGCAACAATCCTTTAGAGTTTGTCAGAGTTTCACATATAGGGACCACTTTGGATTAGTCATGGGAAGGAGGATAGGACTAATGGGGCACACAGAAGTAGATCCAATGGTGGGAACAAGTCAAATAGAGAGGACACAATTAAAGATGACAGGTTCTTGGATACTCCAGATCGGAGAGGTGATGGACACATGATCTATTCTAGTTCTGGTTCTGATATACATTATGATCATCATCATTATCATCCCTATAGGAGGAATGATAGTGGATACATTCTGGCAGAGACTCCCATTTTTCTCAACAGTCGTTAATCCGTTTACCATTGGTTCCGAGGATATGGACGGGGCGGATATATCGGCGGACCATCATCCCCACGAGGTCAACAAGCCTCTCCACCGCACTGTGTTTGGACCGCGACCTTTCCCTATTCCTCGACGACCTCTATCATACTCTACCTTCACATAGGGCCGACCTTCAACTTTTGTGCCCCATCCCTCCACCGTGCATATCGATGATGTTCTCGGGATCGATTTCCCCCCTCTATCCCCAACAACCTTGAACCTATTAGGTTCTTGTTTGCAATCCTCACCCTCCTTTGATGCGCCTCTCCCCCAGCTCCCCCATGTATCCGTCCCGCCTAGCTTCCCGTCCATCTCGAGCATTCTTCTTTCTGGAACCATACCATTTACAAACCCTCCTCTCTCTGGTGACCCTTCGAACCCTGGTGGCTCTAACCCTAACCCTAGCACGCCCATTCGCTTGGGATGTTTCAACTCCTCGATCCCTACCCCTAAATCCACTCCATCCACCCCACAAATAGTGAACCAAGGTATTCTTGGACTTCTCAAGGACTACCCGATGGCCAGAAAAATAGACAAGCTTAAGAAAGGTTAGTGCCTTAGGGTTGGAGACAGAGATATTAATCTCGCACTGGGTGAAGATCTCTCGATGGGAGAAGTGGATGACACTGCCAAGAAGGTCTTGGTTGGCCATGTCTGTGGGTGGAACTACACTGTTGAGAGGCTTCATCTCTGGACTGAGGAAATCTAGGGATCCTTACCGAAAGACCTGCCCGTCATCTGTGTTCTAGCAAGGGGGTGGTTTTCTGTATGATTCCACTAGGAGGAATACAAGGATTGGATCCTATCCAGGTTCTCGCACATAGAACTTGCACCTATGTTGCTGAAGAGATGGAATCCAGTATTCAATCCTAAGTAGGAACAGCTAGGGGCAAGACCAATTTGGGTTCATTTTCCAGGCCTCCCACTGCAATTTTGGACCCCTACCATCTTCAAAAGAATTGGAAATGTGCTTGGCACCTACCTGGATCATGATAAATATTTTGAATCGACGGGGATCATGACCATGGCTCGAATTTTGGTACACTTGGACACTCAGGCAGGCCTGGAGGAGAAGATCACTCTGCATTGGCACCACTTCACACGCAGGCAAAATCTCGGCTATGAAGGTGTGCCATTCTAGTGTAGGTGTTGCCATAAGGTTGAACATCTCTACAAAGATTGTCATCTACTCATGACTGCAAATCTAGTGGCTACTAAGGGTTTGAAGCACGGAAAATCTGAAGAACCGATGGTGGATGTGCTACCCTCAGATCTGGATTGCCCAAAGGATGATGATGGGAAAATTGTTCAGACATCCAATGCCTCTCAGATGCCGCCTCCATCTCCTCCCAGGACTAGATCCTAGTCTGCGACGAAAGCAACTCCTTCATCGAGTACTGACTATCCTCCTTATTCCTATGCTCTGCATTTTAATCATTTAATTGTTTCTATGGCTGCATATGTATCCTCCCCATGTTTTATTACTTCTCCCATTTCATGTTCGATTGAGCCTTTGTCACCTATTTTCTCTAGTACCCCATCGATTATATCTGGACTAAATGGGTCTCAAATTCCAACTGCTCCCACCTCCTTGCGCTCCCACTCCTACTATCTCTGCCCCTAACGGCAAACCACCCCAGATGTGTTGGGCCTGGGTATCACATCCTATCTCTCTAACCATAACCATACTAGAGGTTGGCCATCCGAAATAGCCAAAGCCATTAAAATTTCAGGGGATGATGTTGCCCAGGGTCAAATAAATAGCATTGATTGAGTGCTTAGAGCAGCACACGCCCTTGATAAGGTTCCCTGATGAAATGGATCTCCTTTAATTACATGGGCATGGCCAGCCCCCCTAAAAAATTGGCCCTCAAAAGACTCTTGAGTAACGAGCCCTATGATATTATTCTCCTTCAGGAGACCTTGGGGTCTTCTGAACTGATAGTTAAAGCCCTTCTAGGCATCATGCCTGTGTAGCACTTTCAAGCCCTGGATGCTGCAGGGCAGTCAGGGGGACTTTCCCTTGGGATCAACCCTCGAGCCATCAGGGTGATTTCATCATGGGGTGGTCATGGGTTTCTTGGTATGGATCCTTTTTTCAGTTGAATTGGGAAAACAGATTCGTATAATAAACATATACACCCCCTATCAATATATACTAGCCTTCTGGCAGGGGTTTCTGGATAACCCGATGATCACGCCCTCAACCATATTGGGGGGAGACCTCAACTTTTCCACAGGACACAAAGAATCCTGGGGTCACCATTCACAACTCGATCCACTCTCAGATCAGTTGAGCTCTCTTTTGGATTAGCATGGCCTCATTGATGTTCCTATGAATAAGAAGATGGCTACTTGGAATAATAGAAGGACTAGTGAGGCAACCCTGGGGAGAAGACTTAATCGATATATCATCCATGAAGACCTTCTTGGTACTCTCACAAACTACAAACAATGGGTGGGCTCATGAGGCATATCTGATCATTCACCCATATATCTGGAATTGGCAAGATCCATACACAAACCGAGAGCCCCCTTCGTGTCCAATTCGACTTGGTTAAAGGAACCATACTACCTCAAGATGATCTCAGACTACTAGAAATCCCATCCCCTTCCAAATGAACAGAGGAAGGTTGTTGGATTATGCCATAACCTATACAATCTCAAATGGCTATCCATTGATTGGGCCGAAAGGAAAAAATCTAGGGAGGAACTTGCCGTATCTGCCTTAGAAAACCAAATAGCCTCATTAAAGGATGAACATGGCATTGGTTTCAACTCCATCAATTCTAAATTGCATCTAGTGGAGCTAGAAGCCTAGTGGTCTAAGATCCTACCTGCTCGGGAAGAAACTTGGAGACTCAGCAGCAGGGCTATCTAGTTACAAGCTGGGGATGGCAACACTAAATTATTCCACAAATTTTCCAATGGAAGAAAAATCAGCAACACTGTTTGGCATATGCGCTTAGAACAGGGATCAAAAACAAACACTCGTCCTCAGCTAACTCAGCTGGGCATTGCACATTTCAATCAGCTATTCAAAGTCCCTCCGAGTGTTACACTGGCTGATATAGTCCACATCGCATGGTACTTTCCCCGTTTCATGGAACCAGACTTGCTAGAGGATCTCATTAACACTGTCTCTTTGGGGGAACTGGAGATCACTCTGAAATGGTTCAAAAGAGATAAATTTTGGGGCCGGATGGATGGCCAATGGAGTTATACCTCTCCTTCTTTGACATCATTGGACCTAACCTTCTTGATGTAGTCAAAGAAAGCCATATCCTGGGCAGAATACATGAACCTATAAACTCCACCTCCATAGCCCTCATCCCCAAACTAGATTCTCCTCTATCCTTTAATGATTTCATACCTATATCCCTTTGTAAATGCCTCTATAAAATTATAGCTAAGATCATAGCTAATCGTATCAAACCTATCCTCTCAAATTACCTCCCCGAAATAGTTTTCCTTTTTACAAAAATGTCAAATACATGAGGCTATTGGCACAACAAAAAAGGCCCTCCACTCTATCAAGCTGAAGAAACTCAAAGGAGTGATGCTAAAAATTGACCTCTTAAAGGCATTTGACCGAGTCAACTGGCTATATCTTCAAATGTTACTCACTCATCTGGGTTTCCCACCACAATTCATCAGATGGATCATGTGTTCTATTACTTCGGTTTCCTTTGCTATTTTAATCAATGGATCAGCCTCCTACTCCTTCCGGGTAGAGATGGGACTCAAACAAGGATGCCCCCTATCCCCTCTACAATTCCTAGTGGTCACGGAAGGACTCAGCAGAAATATTGCCTCAGAGAAGCGTGAGGGGGGACTCATGGGACTCAAGATAATAGACCAATGCATATTAACTCGTCTCCTCTTTGTTGATGAAATACTCGTTTTTCTGGATAGGAGCATTCAGTACATCAACACCTTCACAGTGATACTAAGGTTATTTAGCTCTGCCACAGGGATGGAGATGAATCAGGTTAAATCCACCATCTCCCTATCAATATGTACACAATAGGAAACCAATCTTGCTCTTCAAAACATCCCATTTCAAAATCAGGTCTTGGAGGAAGGATTGAAGTACTTGGGATTTAGGATAAAATCAGATGGATACAAAATAGCATTCTGGACTTGGTTGATCGCAAAGATAGAAATAAGATTAAATATATGGAGCCAAATACTACTATCCAGGGCTGGCAGATTGGGGCTTATCAAAACAGTTTTAGAAGCCATACCGGTTTATTGGATGTCCTTGCCCTAGATACCACAAGAAATTATACAAAGGATTCAAAGAATATGCTGCAATTTCTTATGGAAGGGGAATAAAGAGGGGAAACTATATGCTTGGGTCAAATGGATCAGGATTTCTATACCCAAAAAATGGGGAGGGTGGGGCCTGAAAAACCTATCTGCTTTTGCCCGGGCTCTTGCAGCCAAAATGTGATGGCTACTCCTGAAGAAAGGAGCCTTTGGTCAGAAGTGATCACATACAAATACATCTGGCCTATCTCAGTGCAGGATTGGCTAAGACTACCAACTTCGAACAGGAAGGGTATATCAGTTATCTATAGGGCAGTGTTAAATACCCTCCCCACTATAAGAAGCAGACTCATTTGGAGGATCAGCAATGGAGGGTCTGCTCGTATTGGGATAGACCCATGGATTGGATGCGGAAACTCTCACCTTCTACCACCGAACCTGATAGACAACCTGAACCAAAAGGCTATCTACAACATAGCACATATAGGGGACCCCCTAAACACAACTATATATCAGCAAGCTTGGTTATCAGGGACAACATTAGATATCCCTGCTCGGTGGCACATGGAGTGGGAGACCTATTTTATGGCCTTAACAGAATCTCATGTGAGATCAAGGGACTAACTAGATGAGTTGCTCTGGGGACTAGCACAGAATGGGACCTATTCCCCAAAGGATGGGTATATAATAATACATGCGAGACACAAACGAGAAATATTAAGAAGTTGGTGGCGGAATATTTGGAAGCTACATGGTCCTCCACGTACCCGATTACTCCTGTGGAACATCATTGCAAACAAAATCTCGACTGGAAAAAACCTAAGGAAATGAGCATTCTCAGGACCTACATGGTGTGCTCTCTACAAAGAAGAGTAGGAAACCACTAAACACCTTTTCCTCACTTGTCCAACTACTCAACATGTTTGGGAAAAAGTCCTTCAGATTCTTAAGATATATTATTCATGGACCAGGGATGACATGGATATGGCCTGGAACAACTGGTGGGACAATGCAACACACCCAAAAACTCAGAACCTGCCTCTCATAGTGTCCTAACACATTTCGATTTGCAAAAATAGTAACATTTTTTAGGGGAAACATATTGTCTAGGCTCAGATTATTCCAAAGATTTGTAAGAACTACCTGGAAATACTGGAGGAGACATAGGTCGTCCGGACAAGGCACATTATACCAGAATTCATAGTTACAGAGAAACCCTAGGCCTACTTCGATGGAGAAGCTCAAGAACAGGGTTGTGGCAGAGGCATCATACTACACATATCCGTATTACATTATTACCATATCAGCCTGGGGCTGGGAGATGGCACTAATAATTATGCTGAACTCATGACCCTCCACCATCTGTTACATTTCGCTACTTCCCAAAATTGCAGACAACTACATATATTTTGGGATTCTAAGATGGTCATAAATTGGTTCAATTTCACTACAACATGCCATTCATATTTGCTCAGAACAATTTTGGATGATGTTTTATTTTTAAAATCACAATTTGATCTTGTTTCTTGCACTTATATCTAAAAGGAACGTAATGCAGTCGTGGACAGGTTATCGAAAGAGGCAATGCATCATCCTCGAGGAGAATGGTTGATCAGAGAGCATACCCTTGCACAGGTCTATCAGTACTACCACAGACCGTATATAGACCAAGATATAGAGAGGGCAGGCAAGCCCTAGATTCAACACTTTTTTGTTAATATTTAAGAACAATTTTTGGATATGTAATTAAAATTGTATATGAATTGTATCAGTATACCCGATCATGGTTTTTTGTAAGTTTTTTATCAGTTATGCAACATTTCACAGATGACTGTGGTCACTTTACAACATATGCCAAGGGCATTTACAATATGTAATTTTCTAGTTAATGAAAATTACGATTTTTCTTTCTGAGAAAAGATAGTGGATACTTGCAAGATGAGTTCAAGAAAGAAAAGACACGTACTTTTGATGGAGATTTGAATAATTTGGAAGATGTAGGAGCATAGTTACTTGGAATGAGTAAGTTCTTTGAGTTGCATGAGTACACAAAGAATGTGAAGGCTAGAATAGTTATCTTCAGTCTCAAAGGGAAAGTAGACATCTAGTGGGAAAATGTGAAGCGGGTTAGATACATTAGGAAAGAAGAGTTGAGTTGGCATGTGTTACACAAAAATATCGTCACCATGATTATTTGCAGTCAGTATAGGTCTATCATCACTTATACTAGCCTCCTAAGCAAGTCTCAGACCTTAGCTCTTCATGTAAAGCTTTGCAAATGAGAGAAAGACATTGAAAATCAATATTACTCTGGTTCCGTACTTTCTCCTACTTTTACCTACGGACCCACACCCTTTGTTCATATTACCTACGTACCTGCATGCTCTGTCTGTAAAGGGGTGGGTGCGTACCCCTGTAAAATTCAAAAAGGCGCAAGTTTATCCTAAAAAACTCACTTTTGGGTTAATTCTAGATGTTTCTAGAAGGATTTTGACGTGGATTGTTCGCTCCAAGGTGGTTCATGCATCCCAAAAGAGAAGGAGCTAATCCCTTGATAGGAGGAGCTATCCCTTTGAAGGAGGGCTTTATCCCTTTGAAGGAGGACCTAGTAACTTCCCTCCATTGCACTATAAATTAAGGCATTGGGCCAGTTGCTGGAGGGGTTAGAAGCTGAACATTTTGAGGGTAAATGCTGATGGAATTGGGACTTCTTAGTTAAACTTGAGAGGAGAGATCACATACCTTTTTGTTTCATTGGGAAGTGAGTGAAGCTTGTCAAAGTAGAGGAGACTTCTTGTCAGACGCTGGGAGGAGCTTGTACAGCATCAAGGCATAGGTTGTAAAGTTCTTCTTCATTTGAATTAATACAATCAGATTCATTTTTCTCAACAAATTGTCTTATGTGGTTTGTTTCATAATCTCCTTGATCATTATGATGAATATTCTTTATAATATTGGATTTTTAGGTGCTATTTAATTGTTTGCTTGTTTGTGTTTGCAGAATTACACTTCAAGAAAGCTCATTTGGAGCGAGGGAGCGAGGTTTCCACAAAATTGCTTTGGACCCAAGGTAGGACTAAAAACACTTGTTTGCCTTTGTTTTACTTGCATATTTAGAGAAATATAGTTTTTGATTGGCTTGCTTGTCACTAGATATCAGTAGATACTAGGAAGGTCGATCTTGTCCGCAACCTTGACTCATTCCGCGTGACATTGACCAATCAATATTACAACCGCTTGTTGGGATTTTGCATTGGCATGCTTTTCCTTGGAAAATTGATTTATTCTACTTTATTATTTGTGGATGTATAATATCTCGATAGATAGTTAGCCTCATCTAGATCGAGGCCTTGTATAAGGATCTGTATATATGTATGAACAATTTGAACCAGTTCATCAATCATATCTCCATGAATTTGGAAATTGTGACCTTTTAATAATTCCCACAACCAGATCTCAGATGTTCCACTCATTTGTAAATTGTAATTGCAAACAGGGAAATTGTTCATTTCATTGGTGGGCTAGGATCTACAGGAGAAAAAAGAGAATCATCTAGTTCTAGGTCACTGGAGTGGTCACTTCCTTCTTATCCCAATGATTCAATTTGGGAGATAATTTTCTGAATTTCAGGGGACTTCTCATCAAGCATACCTTTTAGTCAATTCATGTATTATGTTGTACTATTTTAATCCTCTGGAGTTGGAATTATGAGTAACTGAGCACTTAATTTTGAGTCCATGGATATGCCAATTATTGTTATGTTCTATTCTTTTTGGCTCTATTTTCAAATTCATGAATGACGTTCTGAAAAATTTCTCTTTTGTTTGCATGTTCACATACATTTTTTTGTATAAAATTTGTTGTGTCCTAGCCATATTATATCTAGGTCGTTCTAAAAAATTGCCATATCTGTACGAGATATCATAGCTATATCCATACGTGTATCTGTATACTTGAAACTTAGCAATTTACTTATGGTTTCCTACCACTTATGCATTTGTAGGTGAGATGTTTCTCACATCCTTGGAAATGAAGTAAACCTTCCTCTACAAAGTACATCATCGATATTCAATTACACAATGAAGAAACATCAACTGATGACAAAATAAGGTAGATTATATGTTAAATCAATGCATGAAAAACCATAGGTCACCCCTTCATCATCACCACAAGCGAACATAATGCTCAAGGAAATTTATGATGGTAGAATATAGAGATAATCTAGACCATTCCACATTATCCTTATAATGATGATTTAGTTCAAGCATCAAAGTACGTTCAACTGTGTTACTAGGAGCAGAAATTCCATCACAGAGTAGAAGTGTAATAGAAGCAATAGTGGGAAACCAATATAACCATGAGTTCGATACTATGGAGGAGATGCAAATGTGCCAACAATGCTTAGAAAACACAATGCTCAAGAGTATATTACAACAAAGATGGCAATAGCATTTAGAGCATTCTAGAGATATTTCTTATGCATCAATGAAAGCCAAAATATAGCAGTATTAGAACATTTATTATTAAGATGTTTAAGTGCCAATTACCATGGTTTTATCCCATTTGTGTATCAAGTGTAAAGTGCACAAAACCAAACTCAAATTGTCAGTGTCTAAAAAAACACCATAGTGTTATCAGATAAGGTGAAAATGTAACATCTAGTGCATTATCTAGATCATGAACTTAGGCATTTGAAATTCTCAAAGATGTCATGAAAATACCACAACATATATCATCCAGATGTCATTCAAGTTAAGGTTCACAAATGATCCAAGCTTATGTTAAACTAGTGTCCACAAAATTCTAGTCAAGCATAGATCTGAAGCTATCATGTGAATCAAATATCCAAAGTGCTATCACAAATTTAGACTTTACACATTAGAGAATACAATGTTTGCTTAGTTATGATTCTATTATTGCCAGAACATCTGTATTTATAGTCATGTATTAAAGATGACGCATTCAGATCAGGAAATAGATCATTAATTCTACAATTTTACCAAAGTTATACCCTTGGGACAGACTTATAATCGAATGTAACATGCCATCGTGATATCATAGCATTCAAAGAGTCATCACATTATTTCATTAAAGGAAATTTATAAGTTGTATTCAGTGTAGAAATGTTGGCCAGACATTGTTTAGTCAAGAAATATATAGAATCACTAACCTTTGCAGACAATCATACCTTCATTAACAGTGCTAATAAATCTGAAGAATATGTGAGGATATGAATTGCTTTTAGAGCATAGATATCATCAGAGATCGCACAATGTATTCATATGCAGAATTCTAATAGTGAACACAATGATAACTTTTAAATATGAGGATTAAATGAGGCATTGAGCATAATGTAACATCAACTTATCTTTAGATGACTTCAACAACATAAGAGACCAAATAAAAGTGAGTAGAGTAGTTCTTTGTGTGCCACTTTTAGACCACATTCATAATTTCCACTCGCAGATGTTCAGAGAATTAGGATTATCATAGATCCATCATCAATCATAATCATCTTCTAAGGTTTCCTTTATCAGCAGATATCAAATAATCGGGTCATAATGTTAGGGATTTTATGGCTCCTTCTAAAGCCTTATTTCATGAGATTCTTATGTGAAAGACTTTTCACAAGGCACTATGATATTGTCCCTAAAAACGTTTCGTTATCTTCCTTTGCTAGATGATTGTGACCAATGCATTAATTTATCCCTTCCATGATGAGGAGGGATCTTCCATATTCAGGCGTTCATATTCATCAGACAGTCTTGCATTAAAGAGCCCAATGACCTAATGAGGATCCTCACAATTTCCTTTGCTCATTATGCTTGTCGAGGCATAGGATCTGGTATGCATTTTCTACAATTCACCTCTTATTTCATGCTTATAAGGGTTGTTACAAGAAACTGCTCCAAAGTTCCATGCACAGATATCCAAGGGCATCCAAGGGTGTCAATCGTAAGGTGCATTGACTTTCATTACTCCAGCTACTAGATGTAGATATAAATGGTTGCTTCCATACATCATTACTGCTCTTGTAATTACTACTACAATTCACTACAATAGGTGCTACCACCATGACCATAATTGATGCTTTTCCACTCCTCCTGCACACTCTTAGTGGAGCCTCTAGACAACAAACCATTCATTTAAGACAATGATAATATCATGCTAGCTAATGCTGCGGTGAATGATCTTTTGAGGTTCCTCACCACACGTATATATTGAATAGGTTCAGAGGAGGATTTATCATTAGGAATTTTTCAAAAGATGTATAGTGGCAGATTTGAGCAACTGCTAAGGGGTAATAGTGATGAAACCCTGAAGCTTTGTTTTGTATGATGATAAAGCTATTGTATAGAGAGACTGATTGACAACATGACTACTATGAAAATGATAAGATCTTAATTCTGATTCCTTTTCACTTCTTCAACTTAAATAGGTTGGGTGAAAGAAAAACATGACTGTAGATATAACCAATCATTCAAGGTAGAATATCAAAGCACTAAACATGCCACTCTAGGCAGATAAAACTTTAGGTGAGAATGAAGAGATTTAATGAAGTTCTCAAATTTCATTCCTTTAATTCAAATGACTGAAGGACTTAGAGGAATGCTTGACATTGACATGATTTAAAATATTCTTTAGAAGAAGGGGCCAAGGCACATCTCTATCATGCTTCTATTTCAAATTACTGGATCATATCTAGGCAGAGGTATCTTGGATTACTGATGACATATATGTGTTTGATATACACATAAATAGTGTTGCCAAATTAATGTTTGTCATGACCAGTCATGCTTAAGCATGATATAAATATCCAAGTGCCCAATTGTCATTGAATTTTTAGCTGCATCTTTGCTTTCGGAATGAATCCTCCACATGTAGAGTTAGGACTTGATTCCTTGGGAAACTAACTCAGCCTATTTGGGCTATTGAATTAGCCCCTCGATAGATCAACAGAGACATACAAATGGCACCATACTAGCCATGGTCAAGAATTATTCACAACTTTGATTGTAAACAAGGTATTATCGTCAATATTTTCCCAAAATGTCACAACTGCCTTGAACTGGAGCAGTGTCATTTCAATACTTTTTCTTATGCTATTTGTATGTATAAATGATGATGCCAATATTGATCTACCTACAAATATGTTGCCACACCAAATTTTCATAGGTATTCAGCCCTTTGACTAGGGCTTCCCATTTTCACTAGAGGAATGATATTTATTTAGCTTTAACCTGTGAGAGAAAATATTGTTGGCAATTGTTGCAAGTAAATTTTATTAGAAATGGATACAATCCTTTGTCGACATAGCTATGAGTTAATTCACTTGAGGAGATGGAGTATCCTTATTGCATCCTTAGGTCTGTTTCGTGGAAATCCAAACAATGGTCGACTAAATTGATGTGATCTCCTTCATTTGAGTTGATGTGATATAACTTTGATTGAGGTAGTGCATCATACAATCCTGGAATGGGCGCAAGTAGCCTTTACTCTTGTAGTTGTGATTGATGTGATCCAATGTCAATCCAATCATTGCATTAAGTTCAAACTAAGTCTATGTATAATCAAAGGCTCCCATACTCTGGCACCCAATTCGATGGTGTATATTTCTGTAAGTGATCCATTTATAACTTCTTGCGGATCAATTCCCTTACAATATATCTCTTTCAAAACCATCAAAATATGTTATCATCACTAATAATGAAAACTCAATCTTGTGGCATGTTTTCTTTGGAAGAAATATCAAAATGATCTCAACACAAGGTTTGTTGAATAACATAATCAAAGTTGATAGGATCTGGAACATGTAGCTTCTTTGGGTGAAGAGTTGAACACCATTCATTCGCTGAATTCTTTCATACTAGTTGCCTTAGTCAGCCACATTCACAGAGTCTTGTAAATTTAGACCACAAAGATAATGTCTTAAAGTGTGTTTCTGCTTGAGATCTGTAATATTATATATATATATATATATATTTTTAGAAGAATGCTTGACATTGACATGATTTAAAATATTCTTTAGAAGAAAGGACCAGGGCACATCTCTGTCATGCTTCTATTTCAAATTACTGTATCATATCTAGGCAGAGGTATCTTGGATTATTGATGACATATATGTGTTTTCTATACACATTAATAGTGCTGCCAAATTAATGTCTGTCATGATCAGTCATGCTTAAGCATGATCTAAATATCCAAGTGCCCAGTTGTCATTGAATTTTTGGCTGCATCTTTGTTTTTGGAATGAATCCTCCACGGGAAGCTCCAGGACTTGATTCCTTGGGAAACTCACTCAGCCTGTTTGGGCTATTGAATTAGCCCCTCGGTAGATCAACAGAGAGATATAAATGGCACCATACTACCCATGTTCATGACTTGTTCACAACTCTAATTGTGAACAAGGTATTATCATCAATAATTTGCCCAAAATGTCACAACTACCTCGAACTAGAGGAGTGCCATTTCAATACTTCTTGTGCTACCTGTATGTATAAATTAAGATACCAGTATTGATCTTCTTGCAAATATGTTGCCACACCAAATTTGCATAGGTATTCAGCCCTCTAACTAGGACTTCCCATTTTCACTAGAGGACTGATATTTCTTTATCCTTAACCTGCGAGAGAAAGTATTTTTGGCAATTGTTGCAAGTAACTTTTATTAGAAATGGATACAATCCTTTGTGTACATAGCTACGAGTTACTTCCCTTGAGGAGATGGAGTATACTCATTGCAGCCATAGGTCTGTTTCGTGGAAAGCCAAACAACACTCGGCTGAATTTATGTGATCTCCTTTGTTTGAGTGGATGTGATATAACTTTGATTGAAGTAGTGAAACATACAATCCTGGAATGGGTGCAAGAATCCTTTACTCTTGTAATTGTGATTGTTGTGATCCAATCATTGCATTAAGTTCAAACTAAGTCTAGAGGTAATTAAAGGCTCCCATACTCTGGGACCTAATTAGATGATGTATATGTTTGTTAGAGATGCATTTATAACTTCTTGCAGATCAATTCGCTCACAATATATCTCTTTAAAAGCCATAAAAATATGTTATCATAACTAATAATGAAAACTCAATCTTGTGGCATGTTGTCTTTGGAAGAAATATCAAAATGATCTCGACACAAGGTTTGTTGAATAACATAATCAAAGTTGATAGGATCTAGAACATGTATCTTCTTTCGGGTGAAGAGTTGAACACCATTCATTCCCTGAATTCTTTCATACCAGTTCCCTCAGTCGGCCACATTCATAAATCCTTGTAAACTGAGACCACAAAGATAATTTCTTAAAGTGTATTTCTGCTTGAGAACTATAATATTAGTTTTTTTTTTTTTTCTTTACTCAGAATAAAGAATTGCAATAAAAAACAACCAAGCAAATCTCTAGAACTCTATATTTTGAATTATAGTGACTATCCTGAATTATTTTGCCAGAGGTCTGAAGTTGGGTAGAAGACTCATGTCTAAACAACAAGATAGAAGGTAATGATGGTCAAGGAACTACACTATAGTTTTCAAAGTACCTTGTAATAGGACCAAACCTTCAAGAGACTAGAATGAATCATAAACAAAACCTATCCCTCTAATGATGCTTGCGATACTGCTCCTCAGGGTTACCTATAGATCTCGATAAAGATCTCAACTTTGAAGGATACTTCTCCTTAGAACAAAGATCCTTAGCTTGGCAATATTATAGCTGAGCAACTCAAATTTGTAGAGAGAGGATAACATGGAAATTTGTCTACAAATTTCTGTTAGTGATTTCTTTCTCTTTCTTGGGCTTGTCCTCACTGGTGCTCTAATACCATGTTAATTTTAGGTTAACATGTTCTTTCCTTGGACAATTACTTCAATGATTCAAATTAGCCCAAGACTAATTCCATTTCCTTTAATAATAATGACATAAACTGTTATTCATTAATGGTAATTGAAGAAATAACATGAGTAATCATATGCAAAAGACAAGTGAAGACAAGAGAACATAGAAATTGGCTCAAGCCAGGGAAAACCCCCAAGATGGGGAAAACCCTTTATCAAAACTTGTTATTATTAATATCAAATGTTCAAGAGAGAGAGAGTACAATAAGTCAAAATGACCTGCCAATTTTGTAGACCAATATTGCTACCCTAAACAAGTAGATGGCCCAACTGTAATTATGGCATGCAACTGATGAATCTTGGATTGGTTAGGGTTTCCTGTAAATCACAATTGTCCCACACAACTACCCGAGAAACTCCTCATTTCAGCTGTGATCTCTCTAGGAATGTTCATGATGATGCCCTTCCCTAGCCATTAGAACTAATTTGAACCCATGATAGGCTTCTCGACCCCTTTGTCTATGCTAGTGCATGCCTATAGACCTACTTGGCATAATAGCTTTGAAGTGTGGCCACAGAAAAGGAAAAGATATTCCTCAAATTGACCATAGATCAACTCAAAGACAATACCCAAACTCGGCCTAACTTTATGAGGTTGAATTCAAACCTATAAAGACAGGATTACCCATACAAGTGGGCCAAATAATTCATCAAGTCCCACAACTATCTATCTAAGGGATCTCAGCCCTAGTTGCTGAAGAAGAAACCCAAAACAAATATCCCTTCGTCTTCCTGAAGAGCTCGACTATCTCAGACATAATTTGGAGCCCTTTGGATGCCTCAAATGGGAATGGAGGACACCTCTTTATATACAATCTGGTGAGGGTCAAGAGTTGTTATGTTTGGTCCTTTTGAGCCTATATGGAGGTGAGGTCGACCTTGACAATTTACATATAAATTCAAAAATGCATTTCTCATTATCCAAATTTGATGATCTTTAGGTCAATTTTGGTTCTCTTGAAAAGAGGAATTCAATGCCATAATTATCTTCTTCAAAAGACTTTCCCAAAGTGGAATCTGGCCCTACTTTCCAATTTTAACAATTATGCCCTTGATATATGACTATAAATAATGCTTTTTCTTACTGTTTTGGACTTGTATGTCTAATTTTATGCAAAAAAATGCACGAACAACAAGTTAGGGCCCCACTTTAGGGCCTATATTGTTCTCTTCTAATTAATTTCCCAAGGGGTGACAAAGTAGCCTATCCTACCCCAAAGGCTATAGTTAATTGTAAAGGGGAAAACCCATTATTCAACTTTTTGGGTTAACATTGGGTAAATTAAGGTAATTGGAGGAAAACTTGTGAAAGAAGCCATAATTGAGGAAAAGTGGAGAGAAACTTGTTAGCCCCTTAAATTAAATTTAGGAAAAGAGACCCTAAAGGGAATCTATACATAAGAGAGAGGAGAATCATTTATCTCATCATGGATTTTTAATCTTTCTAATTTATAAGCTGAGGCTTTGAGGGTTTAAGATCCCTTTTTTCTTTGATTAGTTTTTGTGGTGAAAGATACTACCCTAGCCAATCTCTCTTCTCTCTCTCTAATTTGTTTGGCTTAATTTTCTGAGGCACCTTTCACCTGATTTGGAAAGCAAGGAAGGGTTTTTGTGGAGTAATTAATCCGAGTAGCAATTTAGTGGCACTAAGGTTTGTCTAAGATAGTTTAAGGAAACAAAGACATTATTTTGAGTTATAGGCAGTTCTTTGGTTGCAATGTAAACTTGATAAGGCCAGTTTAGGGAAATAATGGAGCAGCCCTTTGGCACAAAGGTATGACTAAGGTAGTTTTAGGGAAAAAAAGTCAGTCTGGCATACAATAACCTTCTTTGTGGTGGCAGATTCATCCAAAGAAGAGATCTGAGCAACACTTGTCCATAAGAACACTTCTAAACCTTAACTTTTGATTGTGTAATATTTTAGTTCTCAAATTTCTCGAATGTGCATTACACACAAATTATGTTAAAAGTTTGTTAGTAAAAATTAAGACGGTTGGTTGTAAGGAAAAATCTGCACCTATAGAGGTTGAATTGAAGTTATTAACCACATTTTACTCAAAAGAAACAAATGCATCTTTGTATAAACAATTGATGTGGATTTTAATTTATCTGACAACCTGTTAGTGTCGGTATCTTCATCCCTCCGTCATGATCAAATTCTCATGTTGGATTGCATATTAGGTGTCTCGCTCAGTCAGTTGCATTCCATTAGGAGCATGGATCATCTGATGGTAGTGGCTTGTTGTACATTTTCCCTCATGCCCTTTACCTACTGGCCCATTTCCATTCATCTAGATCATTTGTAGTCATTTTTTTCTTTAAATTTGCAAGGGTCATTTTTAGGGTTTCAGTCTCATTAGGTTTAGGGTTTCATCAAAAAGGTCTTCAAAAGGTTCAATAATGGTCAGTAGGCGCATGAGGAGGTTGAATAAAGTTCTAGTACCAATAAATTCCATAAGCATATGCTCAGAAGAAAAATAGAGTATTCTATGTTTTCATGTATATAACTTGGTGTAATTTCAATTTTTCATACATAACAACTTTAGTGGAAACCATGGTCACCTTGCCAAGATTTAGCATCTTCGTCACCTACAAGGCAAACAAAAAATCAAGTCACTCAGTTAATCAGAGGAAAAATAAAGCAAAACTGCCTAAAAACAGAGTTTGAAAAGAAAGTGTCAAATGTAAACATTACAAAAGTGGGTTTTAGGAGTGAAAAATTAAAAGTCTTTTGTATATAAGCCATTTCTTGTGTTTAAAAGACTCATTTGCATCCAAAAGAGCAAGAGAAGCTTAGAAAAAGCTTGTGGTAGGCAAATTGTAGCAAACAGTTCCAAATTCATGGGTGCGGCGCATAGGGTTGGTGCGGCGCATTGGGCCGTCCTCCACAGTGTAAAAAATACACTGGCATGGTGCATACAGGAGGCACGACGCATAGAGTTGCAAGCCATTTTCACCTTGAAATTCATCCAAATGCTCAATTAGCTCTGTTTCCACCTATCCAAAGTAAGTCAAAAAATCTTCCAATGCCAATGAATGTGTGTCTTAAGATGTTTATGATGATTTAGCAAAAAAAATTTCCAAACCCTACCTCCTTGCAATTTTTGATCAAAAAACAACTGCTTAGGGTTTGAAGATGTGTTTTTGTTGCCATCACTCCCTAACCCTTTGATTCCCTGACTCCTTTTCTAGTCTCATTAACTCATTCCACTATCCCCATATCCCTAAATTCATTCACCTCCTATCCCCAATTCCCATTATCCCAAACCCTAGCTACAAAATTCACAAACCCTAGCCACAAAATTCCCAAACCCTAATTGCTATCCCAAAGCCTAATAATTGTCCCTAAAACCCTTATATTCCCCAAAATCCAGTTAGCAACATTCCCAAAACCCCTCTTACGCTCTCCCTTCATAGTCCCTCATACATTTTCATACACTTGGTAGAAAAAGATCGAAGACACTTAAATCTCTTCATACTCATCTAAGACAACACAAACATTTGGAAAACATGGAATCTAATCCTTCCTATGACCGATATGAAGAGACACACAGTGACTCTCCTATAGAAATGCATGCACCAAGGAGACCTCCCAAGGGTGGTAAACATATATGAGAGGAGCCTACTTCACTCGCCAAGCTGCGGGCCTGCCCTCTTGCTGTCACGTGCTTTCAACACCAATCCTGTTATCAGTTCTGTGAGATGGCTGCGAGAGTCCAGTACCATCATGAGTTGGCCAGGTTATTTGTGCTTCATCTACATAAAGGCCAAGTCACTCTAGTAGGTGTGACATTCACCTTGACATCAGAGTCTATTTCTCTAGCAACTGGCATTCCAAATGTCGGAGAGAAATGGAATAAAAGGAAGCAAATTGATAGGGAACATTATGAGCCATACATCAAGGCTGGTTACTAGAGACATCTCAGCAGAGTTTTTCCCTTCCGGTACCTGAAAGATTCATATGCTCCCTTCATGAAACTTATAATTAAGTATTTTAGCTGTGAGGGCCAGTTTTCTCGCTTATATGCCTATCACATTAGGTTGTTGATGCACTTTACTAGGGCGAGAATGATGAATCTCCCCTACTTCATGTGCCGAAATATTGAGAAGATGACCACCCTAGTGCAAAGGAAGACTCCTCAGCAGCAGTATAACAACATATACCATTTTGTACTAATCAAGATTGTGGTCATGCATCAACTTGGTTTGCAGAACATCTCATGGGAGGATTTCATTTCTCATGAGGTCTTCACAGCTCCTCAAGTACCTCTAGAAGCTTTTCATGGGACAATTGGACCTTCACATCAGTAGGAGAGTCATGAGACACAGATCGCTAGTGTGCCGGTGTTTGTCACCTCTCAAAAGGGCACTAGAAGGTTATTTGCAGCATCAAAGTGAGTATTATCTCCACCTGGGGTGGAAGGGGTCTCACTTCCTCCATTAGCAAAGTAGGTTTAGGACAAGGGAAAGTGACCATTACATGATGAGGGGCCTTCAGGAGAGCAGGAGATAGATTTCATTCTCATTTAGGATGATGACACTGATTTGGGCCCACAAAGCTCAAAGCTCAAGGAGATCATCCAAGAGCAACAGGCGGACATCAATGATTTGTCCCTCAACCTAGAAAGAGCTAAGTGGATAATAAAATACCTGGAGCAAAGAAACAAACAACTACAGGATCAACAAACCATTATGGAGTTGCAAAAGATACGAGAAAACCGCCAAGCTACCAAGATGAGGAAAGTGAAGCTCACACCACTTGAGAAAGAAATCAATGCTGATCGAGAATGAATATCCACTTAGAAAAGTTGCTAGAGGAGGCCAACAAGGAAAAAACCATGTTGAGGCATATGGCTTACCATTAGTTGGTGAGAAATAAAAGTTGCAAGGCAAGAATAAAAAACTTGAAGGCCAAGTTGAAGAAGGCATCGAGGAGACGAAAGGAGCAAGATAGAATTTAGATCTTGGCTGAGGCTTCCTTGGCCCAACATAACACTTGATGGAAAAAAATCAGCCCAAATTTCAAAAAATTTGGGACAATTTTTGCAATTTTAGAATTTTTGGGCCAAAACATAGGATTTTCTGCCCAATGCGCTGCGCCACCTGGCACTCGCTTTTGATAGAGGTCTCCTTTTGAGGAAAACTCAGAATTTTTGGATTTTTCATGGAGAAATATGCATGCTCACCAATGGTCAAGAGATTTTGACAGGTTTTGAGCCCCCAAAAAGGTCAATAACACCCCAAAAATGACCTTTCTGCCCCTTTTTGGACACACAGGAAGCAGTGTTGGGAGAAATCAGTTTTGGAGGTGAAAATGGAGGCTAAATTCAAAAACTCCACTTGTTCTGGAAAGTGGATAGGTAGACCTTTCCAACAGGCACACTTAGAGAAAATTTGGACATTAGGAAGGCCTCCAAAATCAACTGCAAAAAGGAACTACACATAGAGAAATCAATGCGGCGCATGGGGAAAGTTTGCTCAGTTTGACCAAAAATACTCTGTTTTCGCCTAGTTTCTTGATAGTTTGACTTTTCTCCTTATTAATGCCAAAATCATGATGTAATTTAATGTAATTTGATGGATTTTGATGTAATTATGTTAAATTTTCACTCATAGAGGTAGATTCATCCATCAAAAAGTAGTTTACAACTGAATGAATCAGTTCCCTAGTTTTTAGAGGCAAGCTGTTCCACTGCCTAATTTTTAGTTCTTAGTTTAGAATTTGTTGGAACAGTTCCTAAACTCATGAGCTCGACCCCTAGAGGCTAGTATGAGTGGTTTTTTACCTATATCTTGTGATTTTTTAGTCATTAGAAAAGGTTGGACTTTTGAGAAAGCGTGGAGCTTCATTATATACATTTTTCAGTAGTTTTGGCTAAGGAATAGACCAGGGTTTGCAGCACTCTATGGGATTCATGTGGCATCTTGCTTTGATATTGTGTTTCCTTCTATAAATTTTAGTTTACATGTGTTTTATGTATGCCATTATCTCTCTTGTTTCATCTTAACTAAAACAACAAACGATAAAGGTAGAATCCATTGAAATTGTAGTGCTCTACCTAGGGTTTTCTTAGTTATTTATGTTTTCAGCTGTTTGAAGAGGATCCCTGAGGTTTTATTGCCCTCTTCAACTCTTCATCTATCTAAAGCTCTCCATTTCATTCAAATCTAAAGTATCAAATCATTTTCCTATCTTGCCCCATTGAGATCTCTGCAAAACTGAACCTCATTCCCCAGACCCAAAAAATGCCTTTCCCTTTGAGCCAACAAAACTTAATCAAATTCAATCATACTCTTTTGCAAACATACCTAGCCTAAAATAAGTCTTCACATCAAGTCATCTCAAGCCTTACTAATCATATTTTGCTGAGATTGACAAGGAGAGAGCCCTCACCCAACCTGGTAGGGCTAGCTACCAGGTTAAGCATGGTTTGATGTTATCTTAGGTCCTACCTTTCTCAGCCTGAGGTAGATTTAGGCACTAACACAACCATTAAATGGGATTTTAGCAAATAAGACTTCTAAATTTATTACAACTACCAAGGTTGCTCGTTGAGTGAAAATCAAGAGAATTTTGACATATGTGAAGGGTACTTTAGAGTATAGAATCAATCACACTATATGGTAGATGAGAGGATTTCTAACTTACAAGGTATATATATTTGTTCACTAAGGTATTTTATCATGTCATCAGAAACCAATGAAAGCATTTCTTTCCTCTACTAAAACAAAATATAAGGTAACAATCATTATAGCTTGTAGTATAGTTTGGCTAAGGAGGATACTTGCATGTCACACAAAAGTGTAGTACTACACTTCACAAGGATAAGTGGAGCATTTCGAAACTCAGAAATAATAATTTTTTTCTAAGGAGTGGACAAAGCATATGGAAGTGCATTGCCATTATATTCAAATATTTTATCAAGATTCTGGATTTTAGGAATATTTCAGAATCTCACAAACAAGTATGAGGTCAAACAATTGACTTCACTCCCATATGTCAGATTCCTAGAATTTGCAACCAATTTAAGTTAAGCTATTGTATTGGATAGTTGGTGGAGAATTAAGAAACAAAACTACAATATTGTGAAATTCTTGTAATAAAATAAATTTTAATTTAGTTATTTTACAATTTTTGGAATATGAATCTTTCCATAAGACTTTTCAAAATTGAATCAATTAGTTAGAATTGCTTGATTTGCTGGTTTGTAATTTTTGTTGCTATTATCAGAAAAAATATATCATATATGTTTTATGTAAGCTTTACCAATTGTCAAAATATATATTGAAGCTTACATGTTGCAGTGTTGAGGTCCTTGATTCCAAACTTAGCATACCTCTATTGGGCATTATGTTCTTGCAACGTGAAGACATATGCATGTGTAAACATAGAAGCATGAATACCTAGATGCATCAATGAGTTGTATTATTTTTTACTCTTTATATAGAAGCCATGTTTGCTTTATGACAAAATCTGTCATGGAAGGGAGGAGTTCAGAAAAAAATACAAAGAGGATAATGCTGATGCCAAAGGGGTATGCTAGATTCAAAACCCATAGTTATAAGTTATATTTTTGTTGTATGATATGTCATATATAATATAATAATATATATATATATAATATAATATATATATATATATATATATATATATATATATATATATATATATATATATATATATATATATATTATAATATATATATAAAGAAGCTATGGTAAACCTAATTTTGTTGGCCATTGGATATGTTTTGCATGTGTGAAGTGAATATGTAGGAATTGAAGTATGCCTATTCAGAACTGTGTACATGCTCTTATTATTTTCCTATAGTGTGTTTTTGTAGATTCTAGTATACCCATCAAGGGCTTTAAATTACCTAGGATCTTAGGATATTATTTTACTGCAAAATTTACTTACTATTGTCTGGATTACATGGTGTTGGAGCACTTTCACTAAAGCTAATAGGAAGTTGTGCATGGATAGGATTGCAACATGTTAGAGGGAGTTGTTTAAGGGTTTCAAGGGTGGGATGCCCGAGTTTCAGCAAGTGTGTTGGGCATGGAACCCCCCCACAACATGTTTTGGGGCTCAAAGCCCAAGTTTTGAGTTGATATTGTTGTAAAGCTCCGCGAATTGTGGGAGTGGAGCGTGAAATGCATGTTAGAGTCATAGGGTTGTCTGCCCTAAGTTTTGAATGTAATGTCGGCCTACCCATCTTTCCCCTCTAAGTTGTATGAGTGGATCACAAAGCTAGTAGATAGTCAGTGAAGGTGTAGGCTTGATAAACCGATTGTGTGGACTCCAGAGTTGGTGCGCATACTAGAAGCATCAGAAGATAAGATCGCACATGCTGTGGACCATTGGCTTGATCAAATTATAGGAGGATTTATCACCGAATTCATGGTATATACTTCAGTCAGCTATAGTGAGGCAAAACGACACTTCCTCAAAGGACCGCGAGGTAAGTACATTCAATATTTGAACACTTAGACTAAAATTCTATTTTGTGAAAAGTGGGTTATGTGAATAAATTGATGTTTGGGGCTACGTGGAGTGGGAGGATATATAGAAATGAAGGTAGTGCAAAAATAGAAAATAGCCCCTTGATTTCGCCTCTACGAGAAAGCGAGGAAGAGCTTGTGAAAGTTTCACCAAGAAGTGCGATAAATCTAATTAGGAAACGAATTCTATGCATACCACCTCCACCCACACCACCACCGTTCTCACCATCTTCACCTCCATCTTTGCCCACACCACCTCCACTGCCACCACAGTTCAATATGGTGAGTGCGATAAAATTGCCGGTATTCAGAGGAGTAGGGAACGAAGATCTGGACCAATTTTGGTTCGTGGTAAAAGCTGTATGGGAAGCACAAGGAATCATGGATGAAAGTATAAAGAAGGCAATGCTGGTAAGCGCGTTGTAGGATCACGCACTAACATGGTACATTAAGAATTCTAATGACCATCTAAATTTGGGGATTGTAGATATCTAGGCTGCGCTAAACAGGTAATTTAACAGGCCAAAATCAGAGACACAATCAATTATCGGGTTTAAGGAAATCGTGATGCTTCTAGGTGAGACCCCCTAGGAACTAGATCAGAGATTGAAGAGTATGATTCATGAAGCCAACATGACCTTGACAAATGGACAACACCGCACATGGTTTGTAGCATCACTAATGCCACATTTAAGGATGGCGTTGTCGAAACAGAAGTTATCCACCCAGGCCGAAGCTTTAGAGATTGCAATGAGACTACATGAGACCCTAGTACAAGATCCTAGCCTCGGAGTCCAACAAATCCACGCGCAATTGAAAAATTTATGTATAGAGATGGAGAGTTTGAAACAAGATAGGGCAACTCACCCAGAGGCACGCTAGGAGGTATGGTGCATAAAGTGCAAGGGACAAAGGCATGAAAAGGACCATTGTCCAGTTTTTGCAAACTACTTGGCAGTAGGAGGGCCATTGCCTTTAAGACCAGAGGCACAAGCAGCACTGAGCGCGGTTCCTGCATTATGGTGCGCGATTTTTCAGATAGGAGGAAAACATGCTACGGATAATTGTCATCTCTTACAGAAGTATACACAGACGTCCCAACAATTGTTTTGTAATTTCTGCATATCAGTAGGCCATGATGAGCGCACCTGTAGAATTTATGAGCTAATGATGGATCGGACTCCTATCTATAGAGTGCAGAATGAAACACAAGCCCTTGAGCAAAATTCAAGTATGGCGCGCACTAGATTTCAGGGGCGTAGACGAGGTCGAGGTGGAATAGGACTACGAAGGGGTCGCAGACAACTGATTTGTTACAATTGTGAAGGGCAATGGCATTATGCCCACGATTGTACAAATTCAATGAGAGCATCATGTTTATATTGTACTTAGTTTGATCATGATATAGAGGATTTCCCTACACTGATAGTGAGGCTACACGATAAAGGGATACTCCAGCCTCCCCCGACTCAGAATTTGTAAATGATGAGGTCTGAGCTATGTGAAGAGGACCCGAATGTAAAAATCGTGCTCCGAAGTGGTATCACGACAGGAGATGACAAGGCAAGTAACCTAAAGAAAGCGTGTGGGTTCACAAGGCTCCTACAAAGGAACCAGAGTTCGATTTGAAGCATGCAAAGGAGACATTCATGGAAGCTAAGAAGAGCTTCACGGAGGCCTCCACTTCATGTAGTAAGGATGAACTAGAACCTGAGATGGATCCTTCAATGCTCACTACCTTTCTAGAGACATGCATGAAGCTACTGTACGATAGCAAGGCCATGAAGGGACTGCAAGAACTCATCACTAGATGCATTGGGTTAGGAGAACCACGGGTAGTTCAGAAGCTCGGAAAGCACACATCGCTAACAAGAAGGGAAATGAGATTAACTGTGCAAATCGAAGAATATGAAATGGATCAAGTGATTCTAGATTTAGAATCAGACGCGAATGTACTACCAAAGCAGACATGGGAGCACATGAGTAGGCCTGCATTGCAGTGGTCCCCTATTCAATTGTGAATGGTGCACCAACAGAAATCCTACCAATGGCAAGATTGTAGGGAATAATGGTAGACATCAAAGGTGCGAGCGCGCTTGCAGATTTCGAAGTGATAGAGATTGTTGATGAAAACAATCCCTATCCCATGTTACTAAGAATTGATTGGGCCATTGACATGAACAGAGTGATAAACCTAAAGAAGCACAAAATGATTTTTGAGAAAAAGTCACTACACGTAGTGGTCCCTTTAGACCCTGTGGAAGGATCACGCTACACAGAGCTAGTATGCGATGACGAGAGTGATGACGATCTAGACTGTATTTACAAGATAACCAGTTGGGAACAAAATTGGGTAAATCCTATAGTGGATGGCAGTATTTCATGGGAGTGCAAAAGCTCCTGCACATCAGATTCGGATGAAGAAACAGAACGATGGCAGAACCGGTTACACGAGGTAACCATGCTCAATTGCAGCATGATGGTAAGATCATTGCTGCATAACAACAGAGGTAAGGGATCTACCTATGTATGATAGGTTGACAACGGTGGATGAATTCCTGAACAAATTTGAAAGCGAAGTGCCAGAACAACAGTGGTTCGATGCTCTGAAATGGGCATTGTGCTACACATGCAAGGTGGTGGGGTACGCATCAGAGAAGCTTTGAGGATTGGCGTGGATAAATAAGGATGATGCACCTATGATATGGGAAACCACAAATATGGCTAGCAAATAAGTATGACATATAGGATGATCCACATACACACCTCATGAAATGGGCCAAGGTCTATGGGGAACAGCCACAGCCTGAATGGGTGCATTTTTTCTGTCATACTCTGGATGCCATACCCATGAATTGGTATACTGAGATAGAGCTCTGCCATGACTCGAGCGAATGGGATATCTTACATGAAGGATTCCTGCTAACCTTCACGTTTGAATATCATTGGTGGGATACAAGCAGTTAAAGCAACTATCTTCAAAACACCCCAAGAGCCAATGGAAGTGCTTCAGTCAGAATGGGTGAGACAACTGAGCTACGTGCTGGAGTGTTACAATGTAAATGTTGAGGAGGATGATGAGGACCCACAAAATATTAACATTCCAGAAACAAAAGGTTGTCTCGAGGTCCGGGGACCACTAATTGAGGATCTCAACATCATCGTGCCACTAAAAACGAAGTAGGTAAACATTGGAACGGAGGCGGAACCAAAGTATGCAATGCTTGGAGACTATTGGGATGATGCCACGATGGATAAGGTCACTGAGTTACTTTGCAAATACCAAGAATTATTCCTGACCAAAATTACGGATTTAAAAGGGATCGTTGGCGACTTAGGGATGATGAAGATCACCCTAAAACCTGATGTGAAGTCGATCAAGCAGAGGCCTTACTGCTTGAATCCGAAGTACATGGAAAAGGTCCCTGTAGAATTAGACAAAATGCTCATAGCAAGAATTGTTGAGCCGATGGAAGAATCTGACTGGGTAAGCCCTATGGTGGTACAGGAGAAAAAGTAGAAGGGTGAAATAAGAATATGCATGGACCTCAGGAAGATGAATGATGCTTGTGTACATGACCCATTCCCGACATTGTTCACAGATGCAGTATTGGAAAATGTTGGCGAACAAGAAGCATACTCATTCATGGGTGGGTTCTCAAGATACCACCAGATCAAATCGCGGCAGAAGACAGGAGCAAGACGACCTTCACAATGGAATGGGGCTGATTTCAATACACCATTATGCCGTTTGGATTAAAGAATGTGCTAGCCATCTTTTCGCGCATCGTTGTTGTCGCATTCAAAGAATACATCCACAAGTTCCTGGAGGTCTATCTGGATGATTGGACTGTCTTCGGATTAGTTCAACACCATGTAACAAGCTTACGCTTGATGTTGGATACTTGCTGATGACACCAGATTGCGCTAAACCTTAAGAAGTGCACATTCCTTGTTCCCTTTGGAAACCTATTGGGTTGATGGTGGACCCTGCGAAGATTGCTGTAATTTTAAATTTGGAATCACTGCGAACTATTAAACAGCTACGCACTACCTTGGTACACATAGGATACTACTGGAAGTTCATCAAGAGCTATGCCCAAATCACCGCACCTATGGAGAAACTATTGAAGAAAGATGTCACATTCTGCTGGAATGATGATTAAATGAAGAGCTTGGATGTCCTAAAGGGGAAATTGGCCTCCGCTCCAATCCTACTCTTCCCAAAATGGGATGTGGAGTTTCATGTCCATGTTGATGTGTCATGTATCACACTGGCATCAGTACTCACACAAGAGGGCAGCAAGGGATTGGACCACCCTATTGTGTTTGCAAGTCGTAGATTGTCTAAAGCTGGGAAGAACTATTCCACAACCGAGCACAAAGGGTTAGCAACGGTGTATGTGCTCCAAAAGTGCTGACACTATTTGCTAGGGGGACATTTCAAGATGTATACAGACCATTCCGCACTGAAATACTTGGTCAATAAGCCTATGTTGGGGGGGCACATATGCAGGTGGCACTTATTATTTCAAGAATATGACTTTGAGGTCATGATCAAACCTGGACGCCTGAACGTAGGACTAGATCACTTGTCGCATATTGAGACAAGTGAGGAACCTACTAGTTTGGAGGAAGGATTACCTGATGCACAACTCCTTGTGGTGTGCGTCACGGATGAGCACTTCAAAGATATAATCCATTTTCTGAGAATAGGGATTGTGCCAAAGGAATAATCCATCCAAGGGAAGAAGGAATTGGTGGTACACGCGACGAATTTTTCTATCATTGCGGGGTGCCTATACAAAATGGGAAATGATGAGATATTGAGAAGATACGTACTTGAATTTAAACGAAGTCAAATCCTCGTGGAAGCACATGGGGGTGCTGTAGGAAGACACTATGTAGGACGCGCGACTGCATAAAAGATTCTTCGCGTAGGGTTATGGTGGCCAACCCTTCACCAAGATTCAAAAGCCTATTGTAAGGCCTGTGATATATGTCAAAGGACCAGAAAACCATCACGAAGGGACGAGATGTCATTGAATCTCCAATTGACACTGCAACCATTCAAGAAATGGGAAATTCACTTTGTGGGACCTATCAAACCTCAGGGAAAAATGGGCGCGCGCTACATCATCACTGTGATAGAGTACCTGACACGATGGGTGGAAGCGCAAATGGTCAAAGACTGCACGGCTACTACGAGTGCGAAGTTTTTGTTCAAAAACGTGTTGACCCAATTTGTTTGTCTGAAAATCTTAATGAGTGATCATGGAACACATTTCCTGAATGAAACCATCAGCATGATCACTGAATAATTCTAGGTGTATCATCAAAAAAGTACGACATACCACCCACAAGCCAATGGGACTAGAGAAGCCTTCAACAAAATACTGGAGAATGCGTTGACCAAAGTGAACAATGTGTAGCAAAGAGATTGGTACTTGCACGTACCTATAGTGCTATTGGCTTACAGGACAACGTGTAAGAAACTGACAAGACAAACACCTTTCCATCTAGTTTATGGCGTGGAAACTATCATGTTGATGGAATATATCGTACCTAGTTTGTGCATAGTAGCGCTCACAGGGATGACAGATCACGAAGTCATGGAGGAAAGGCTTGCACAATTGGAAGAACTTGAGGAAGAATGGTTCTTGGCTGGGTTTCATCAGCAGGTACAAAAGCAGCATGAAAAAGTCTGGCATGACTACCATATCAAGTTGCGCACCTTCAAGGTAAATGACTTAGTGCTGCTATATGACAGTAAGTTTGAAAAATTTCAGGGAAAATTTAGAATGCATTGGCTGGGACCATACATGGTTAAGGAGGTCAGAGAAGGAGGCACGCTTCAACTAGCCAAACTAAATAGAGAACCCTTCCCAAGTAGAGTAAATGGCAGCTGCTAGAAGCCCTACACAGGTGGGCCGACTACCTGACTAGCCGGCTGAAGCATAGTCTTCGTGCTCTGAGGAGCCAGAAAAAGGCGTGGGATTATAAGCATACACAATAGATTCCGGTACAAATGCAAGGAAACAATTTAGGCATGGAGGTCTCAGAAGAATGGATGTAACAGGTTTAGCAAGCAGCAGGTTAGTGCGCTTCAAACATCAGTACCATTCGAGAATAGTTGGAGGGACTCTGTGCCAAGATCACCGTGCCGGAAGAGTGACTTGAGGGCAAGTCACGATGTTTGTGTTGGGGGCCTGTTGGGCATAGAATCCCCCCATAGCATGTTTTGGGGCTCAAAGCCCAAGTTTTGAGTTGATATTGTTGTAAATATCCGCGAATTGTGGGTGGGCAGCGCAAAATGTATGTTAGAGTTATAGGGCTGTCTGCCCTAAGTTTTGAATGTAATGTCGGCCTACCCATGGTATGCAAACCATGGGATTGTATAAATAGAGTGAGGCTCTAAGTTGTAAATATATCTAATGATATCTAATAGAATAGGCATGAAAGGTCTTAGAGATTAAGTCTAAGTGCAAAGTGTGTCTTGGGTCGTAGAGTAGGAAAAGGCTCTCCAGTTGAGTGCGCAAAGGCCTCATAGGGTTCGCAGCTGAGTGCGTAGACCCCTGCAACTGAATGCATAGGGTGGAGTCGAGTCTGTAACCATAGAAGAGAATAATAAAAGAAGTTCATTCCAAATTTGGTGTATCTATTCTTGAGTTATTACATATTTGATATCAATTGCTAATGTATTGTTTATTTACTGCACACACTTGTATGAATGATTTATATTGCTAAGTATACTTTACACATGCAAGTAAGATAAGTTAATCAACTAATATCGGATTACTAGTAAGGACTTGGGTAATAACATTGTTCGGCCCCTGAGTAGGGTTGCACGAAGGTAGCACCTCAAGTTGTGAGGAATGGGTAAGGGTGCAGAGCGACGTGCGCATAGGGTCAAACCGCGGACTACTTGAACCCGTCATTCATCTCTAGGGTGCGGAAACTTGGTTTTATCACCCTCCCATACTACTTCGGGTGAGACCTCATTCTGCGCTCCATGGACTGTTGCCGAAAGGGCCAGTAGTACCGGGATTTGTTTGGCTAAACACCTCCGAACCTGGGTCAGGCCCCAACAAGCCAACAAAGTGAAGTAGATTTCAATTGGTTAAAGGTTGTGGCCCATGGTTGTGATGTCCCAGTTGTTCTAGGGATTGGAGTGTTATTTTGCGTGCTTGCGAAAGGTTGCCTCGACCTATAAAAGGTTGTAGGTTTGATTCTTATGTCTCGATATGTTTTCATGTTTGTTTAAAGAGTTGTAATGACTAGTTAGCATCTTTAGGATTGTCACATGTTGGAGGGAACTTCTAACTCTATTATAGTTCTGGATGCAACATCTCTTGGAAGAGGTTGAATTGTGGTACCTCGTGGAGAAGGAGATTTTACTTTCAACAGATACCAAGGAGTTGGCTGAGCATGATTAGAAATTGGTCAAACTGGAATGAATAGTTTTGGTTTTGGTGAAGAATCATCTAACCCATTTCATTGTAGAGAAAAAGGTTGATAGAGAAATGCATATTACCTTGATTACATTGTATTGGAGTGAGAACATGTCTAGGAGAATGCTATTAGTGAAGAAATCATCCATTACTTGAATGAACAACACTACTATAGTAGTTATCTATCTGATAAATATCAAGAGTTGAGAGATAACCGAGCTACACTTGATGACAAGGTAGAAGAGAATGGACTAATTTGGATCAGTTTGAATGGCTTTGGTCCATCTTGGCACCATTTTGTATAATTTGTATGTTCTTGTGAGAAGCTACCCTAAATCGAAAGTTTTTGGGATGCAATTATTGAGAAGGAAATGAGATTGGAGATGGTTTTAGCCAGTGATCAAGATGTACTAGAGATAACCCTCATTGGGAGGGTGAGGAAAGGAGGAAACAAAATAGGATTTGTGAAGGATTAGAAGAAGAAGGAAGATTCAAGATCTTCTAACTAGCAGAAGAATAATTTGAGCCATATCAAGTGCAAGAAGCATGGCCAATATGCTTCTGAATATTTTGAAAAGTAGGGGAAGGGTAAGCAAAAATAACAATAAAATAATTTGCAAGAACTTCAAGTATGGATGACCACTATGCTTCTTAGTGTTCTAAGAAGAAAGGGAATGGTAAGCAACAACATCAATAAAAACAATTTCCAGGAATTTCAAAAGTTTTAGGTTCATACAAGTTCATTGACAGGTGTGGTACAACCGTTTCCATGGTGTCATGCCTTTCCACCAACAATGTTTCAAGTGTTTTTGGTATGTTGGGATGTGGAGCCTCAAGAAATGATAGTAAAAAAATAGCTTTTTCAATTGTCCAGATGAGGATACCTCACCACTTCTAGTCAATGTTATATTCCTTTAGGACAAAGTAAATAGAGCACTCCAAATGAGATACATGATGCTATTTTCCTTTAGGAAAATGTAAATAGAGCACTGCACACCAGAGCCAGGTATACTTAAATTTTACAACACTTGCACACATAATTAACCTACATGGTTTGGACATTACCTCTAAAATGATCCTAAATAACCTACGAGTTATTTCTTAGAAGCATATATTTGTATGTGAGTAGAATTCATCTTACATATACATTTAGTGAAGGAAACATGATTCCCCTTCCCAGATCTTGCACAAATGATTAAATTAATATCGTTTAAACAAGAAAATTCTAAAGGTGGCCAAGGTGCCATCTTTCTATATGGCTTAATGCATGGGTGTTTGGTGATGTAGAAAACCATCAAGGATCTTCCCGGGATCCTCGGCAGATAGTCAGATTAGCTGCAACTGTCACAAAGATACATGCATATCTATGTTTAACAAACGAATATAAAAGCGATAAGGAATTATTACCTTGAGTCTTAGCATGGTGTTGTTGGAGAGCGCAATGCAGCTAGGCAAAAGACCCCTGAGCCGACTCCAGATCAAAACCTACACATAACAAAGACAAGCATAATATCATAGCATAAAACCTTGATAAGCAAATGCATGAACATATAAAAGATATCTAGTTGCATATAAATAAGCCACTCATGCTAGAAGATATTAGATCAACATATAAACAAGCTTATACTACCAACATCATGGAGTAGACAACACAACTGTAGTTCTAAATTAATGTAGAAAGAGTGATTACAACCATTAGTTGCATCAGCCTTCCCTTACCCCTCCAACTCCTCTCTCTCTCTATCTCTTATTAACCTCTTCTGATGCCTTAGTCTAAGACTCTTCTTGATAGTCAAATAGGCAATCCTTTCAAATGTTTTGACCTCTTTTACAATGGCCCAAGCCTTTCATATATAGCATGTAGGTATAGTGTTGCCAAGTCCTTCATGAGTTCCATTAGGAAAAGGAAGTGATGTTTCTTGCTTTAGTGCTCTTTCCCATTTGCATACTCCATTAGGAATTAATAATTCCCCCAAATAGGTCGGCTTTTTTTGTTTCCCTGCTTTTATGAGCTGACATAAGAGAGAATCTAGGGATATTTTCTCAGTCAATTCACTCTTTTGACCCTTAGAACTTGATGTAGGTTCACTAACGCTCTTCCTAAGCTAGAAACTAGAGTTACCCTAGGCACTAAGGCACCCCTAAGTTTGCTGAGAAGATTTATAAAGCAGGTTTCTAGTGTCTAGACAATGTTAGCTTGATAACCGAGCCTATGAACTTGGTCAATCCTTCAATCGTCATGTCTTTTTCCTCTTAGTTGATGAAGAGGTAATTTTCCTGTATAACATATGCCCCCTAAAGTGAGATAAGAGGCTTCGAAGATGGCTGAAATACTTTATAACTTTCATTTTCTTTGCAAAAAAGAGATGGAGGATCGGAGCTTTGGGTGGTACAGGAAACTTGATACAACACATATATATAAAACAACTAAAATCATGTCTTGAGTCAAGCATTCCCACGCTCAGTAGCTATGTTAGAGTGATTTTATCAGAAAAGAGATATGACGGTGTTGTCCAACGATAAGCACAATGTGGAACCGGTGTGATAATAGGATCATTTTGATGAGTTATCTCTGAAAAACAATAACCACAACTTGGGAGAGGAAACAGGGTTGAGTTATGGAAGCCTCTACCCAAGGTCTTGACTTTTGCTTCAACAAACATCATATATTGGTACATGTGAATATATGCATTGATGTCAAACATGCACGAAATTGTTTGATTACCAGTTAATAATGGAGATCATTAACAGACACGAGGAAAGCCATCGATTATGGTGATGGTCTCCAAGATGCATAGTACAATCTAGCGAGTGCGAAAAATGTTTTTATCATCAAACACTCATAGAATCGTTTAACCAGGATCCAATAATGAAAACCCTTGATCAAATGCAAGGTGCCCTACCACTGAAGTCTACAAGTACCAAGGCATTGAAGTGTTTTTGGGTCTTATTCCTAGATAGAGTGTTGAGGTTGATAGGAAGAGACTTGTCGAAAGGTAGGCAATAAGGTGTCCTGCATTAGTCGACACGAAATGAGACAAGAATGATTATCTTTTGAGGAATATTTTGAACATTGGGTCAAAGAGACATAGGGCACGATGGCAGGATATGCTTGATGGGTTGATGGAGGAAACAAAAGAAAAAGGTTTTCCCTTGAAAAATGGAAGGAATGAGAACAATTTTATCCATGCAGCACTAGACTCATGAACACGAAAGAGTGTTAGGATACATAGATGCAAGAACATCAGGGTATATAGGCTAAATTCATAATATGGTAAGATTCATATTGAGAGGCCATCACAAGGAAGGTTTATTTGAGGGAGTGCCATGTTCAAGGGAGCGACTGCTGCCAAAAAACTCTTTCAAAACACGAAACATAACGCAGTTGTATTGTCCACTTTCCCCATCTGATTAGTTTAGTGAGTCCATATGGGTAAACTCATTGATATTTTCATGTTTTAAGAGTATGAAAAGGACTGAAAAAGAGTGAATCATGCCCTATCTGATTAGTTTAATGAGTCCAGATAGGCAAACTCGTCGATCTATTCATGTTTTAAGAGTCTGAAAAGGATTGTAAAAGGAGTGAATCTATCCTTCATCTGTTTAATCTAATGAGTCCATATGAGATAAATCGGTGGTCTTTTCATATTTAGAGAGTTTGAAAGGATCGTAAAGAACGAATCCAGGGTGGTCCCTTTGTCATAGTTTATAATGGGTGTGACAAATGTTTAATAGTATACTCGGAATGGTTCCTTTTCCATGAGTTAATCTATTGAGTTTGGATAAAGAGAAACCTATGCTCAATAGATGCTTGCCTAATTTTGTTACGAGTATGAGGAGACGGAGTAAACTCAATTTTCATCATGAAATTTTAATGAGTCACGTGATGACAAACTCAATACCTTCATCGAATTTTAACGAGTCAAATGAAGAAAAATCAAGGTATCTTTTTCAGTTTAATGAGCGAGGAAAAAGAGGTAAAAGAACTACTCATTCCTTCTTTGTAGATTTAACGAGCCCGAAGAAGGGAAAAACTCAGGGATTTTTCGATTTAAGAGCAAGTAATAGACCCAAAAAAGAAAGTGCTCATATCGCCATCGTAAATGTTTAACGAGCCCAATGATGAAAACTTGGGGTTTTTTCAGTTTAAAGAGCGAGAAAAGTTCCTAAAAAGAATGCCCAGAGCTTCTTCATAAGTATTTAACGAGTTTGAAGAAGGAACTCGAGGTTTTTTCAGTTTTATGAGCGAGAAAAAGTCCCAAAAAAGAATGCTCACTCAATCTTTTTTAGTTTAATGAGCTAGAAAAAGAGGGAAAAAAAGTTGTTCGGACCATCATCGTATGTGTTTAACAAGTAAGCCCAACGATGAAAAACACGTGGATTTTTCAGTTTTAGAGCGAGAAAACATCCCATAAAAGAAATCACTCATAGAAAATTGCACATGGTCATTTCTGTCCTTCATTCCTGAAAATTCTTTCATAAAAACATGAGCAATTTCTGTCAATCTGGGGTCATGGTGCATGATAATTATCATTAGAAATGGACTAATTCTACTTTAATGACTTCAATTAAGATAATTCATTTCTCCAAAGTGATTATAAGGGAGTTCTTGAGCCTCCACTTTCACCATTTGCATCATTTGAGAGCCGTGAGAGTGTTTTGGAGCTAAAGAGGAGTAAATTTTCCATGGACAATTGTGGGAGATCCAGGCGAACATTCGATGTGTTGTCAGTCCCAGGTAGGAGCTAAAACCTTAGTATTGCATTATACAACCTTTTTAAACATTTTTTAGGGTAATTTTTCAGAGATCTGGGGAGCCCTAGTTCTTCAAACTCGCCTAACGCCCCCTAGCAAGCCCGTAGGGGGCATTAAACACCCTTTACGACCTACTGGAGGGCGTTAATCCTCCCTGTACCTCAATAGGGGGGAGTTAGTGCTTGAGGGCACCCCAAAACCCCATGCTGTGATTTAATATGCAGTTTTGCCTCGTTTGCACTAATTTTTGGGTTGATTTGTGTAGCTTTTGAGCCATTACGACTAGTCTATGGAGAGAATAGGCCCATGACTGACAAAAATTGCTGATGCAAAATGATCTTGCTTGCATACTTACATTGCACCGTTGTGGTTTGATGAAGTATGCTAAGTTGGACTTGATGAAAGGGCAGGAGGACCTGTTGAGGTGGATTATTCAATGTTGGGGTGAACATGAGTAGGTGTTCAGGATTGGATATCATGAGTTGGCCATTGATCATGATGATATATACTTTTTGACTGGTTTTTCATGTAGAGGAGCCCGAGAAAACCTGACCCGAGGTAGGCCTGATCCTCGATCCACCCTAGAGCTAGTTCAAGCTTACGGTATCCCTGAGAGTAGACTTGGTCAGCAACAGAGTCCCCATAGAGAGGATTAGGTCCATATCTATGAGGGCCATTTTAAGGTTGATTGTGCATTTGGCAGGGTCAAAGAGTCCCCACATTGCAACAAAGGCCCAACTATTGCTTGCAGTTGACTGTGTCTAGCCTCAGATGTTCAATTGGTGTGAAGCAGTGTTGCACTAGTTGAAGGTAGAATTGACCGCATGCAAGGCTCAAACCCGACAGAGTTTTGGGTATGGAACTCTCATTGTTTGATTCATACTTAAGAGGGTACATGTTATGCACCCGAGGATGAGCTTAGGTCCCTTTGATTTGAGGGAGTTGAGACAAGGGCAATGGGCATCACTAGATCCTCGCATAGGAGGAGGACCTATCTGACACTTTTTCGAGGAAGATTTCTTCGAGTGGCTTAGCGTCTAGATTGTGATGATTGACAACTATGCCTATGGGGGCATTGACTTCACCGACAACCTTGACTTGATGCTACCTCCCGGGACCAACTAGGGTCCTCAAGGTAAGAATGATTTTTGAGAGTACTTAAAGTATTTTTAAGCTTTTGAATATTTATGTTATGTTTTTGTTGATTTTATGGGTGAACAAGTATTGACGTGAAGATTTTTGATTGACACAGATGTGGCACTAGTACGACCTACAGGTGAACCTTGCCAAGTGAGGTGAGGAGGCCTACTACTTAATGGGGGGGTGATGCCAACAATCTTCACGAGGTTTTGAGGAACCTAGGGGGCCTGATCATGGGTGTGCCCCCCTTTCCTACGAGGGAGATCTCTACTCATATGCAAGAACACATAGTTGGTGTGCTTGAGAGGCTTCTAGTTCCTCTTCAATGGATAGCTAGAGCAGTGTTATCCTTTCATGAGAAGTAGACTTTTTTAGCAGGTGCTTTGGCATAGCCATTGGGTGTTTATAGCTAGGCTTAGTAGCCATTTTGTACTTAAAACACCCATTAAAGTTTTGGAATGTTTTTATGTAAAAGACTGGATTCGATATA